>JAUZND010001676.1:0-62235 GCA_034780555.1 Coelogynopora nodosa
TACAAATATAGTATAGTAAATGCGCCTATTATAAAATGGGACACCGCCCTAACTATTTTCTGGATCCGCCCCTGTAATATATATAGAAATATATATATATATATATAGAAATCAATTTAAATTAAATTTATAATTTAATAAACATCTAACCTTTCCAATATTTCAATTTACAATAAAACATATAATGAAATATTTTAATTTTCAGATTATATACATTTAATAAATAAAATTTAATAGAATAAAACATCTTGTTTTGAACACTTTCGTATATGAATATAAGAGTTAGGAACAAAATTAGACAATTTATTGGTGATTAAAAAAGTTGTCTCTGTATTATTCTCTGTTTTTATAATCAGAATAATATAAATGTTCAAAATTAGTTGAACGAAAATATTTCATTAATATTTTTGATTTTCACAAAAAATCGTTTTATCTTTTCTCTTTCTGCAACACATTGATTTCCCCCAACTAAAAAACGATAATATTATTGTTTTATAAAATTATTAATATTAATGTTATTAAATTAATATGCCTTCGTGAATAACCTTTTACCTTAAATTGTAAAACTATTCTTTTATTTATAGCGTCTGGGTATTATTTCTAGTATAAATTATGACAACATAATATGTCACTTTAAAATACGAGTCGAGTTATAGACATTTTATTTATATATTTTTTTAAATACATGTAACTTTTATTATTGTATGTGTATTTAAATAAATATATGTTACTTACTATTAATTGTTCATATTAATGTTGTAATTAACAAATAATGAATTTATCATTAATTATAATTATTATATTATTAGTATTTATTTATTTAAAATGAGCAAAATTGTGTTTAATATTTTGTTAATAATACCTTTTCGTTATACATTTTAATAGAAAGTTATGTTTAATAATGTTCTTTAAAAAATTAATTAATTTTATATCGTGTGTGTCTAGTGTCACCATTGACTGCAAAAATGGCAGTTCGTCTATTTTAAAAGAATGAATAATTTTTCAAATCGATATTGTTACGTAAATCTTGATTAATTCTATCGAAGTAGGTTATAAAATCATTATGTCAAATAAAACACTGTTAGAAATAATAATTGAAAATAATTTTTAATTAAAACGTTGGGAATGATTAAAACAGAGTATTAAATTATTGTAGCTTTTAAAATAACTATCACCAACGCATTGGTTTAAACAATAAAGAATGTAATGTTTTATAACTTTTAATAAATAATTCTATTTATATGACGATATAAAATATTATTCATTTTAGACTTTTAGATGAATAATAAGTTCAAAAAATGTTTCTACAAAAATTATTTGAAAGAAGAGTTCCGGGTTAATCAAGAATTAATAGAATACATTATTGTTTTGGCTTCTATGAACTAACCCAGAAAAATTTTCATCTGCAAATAACATATTTTATTGTCACTTTGTCTAAAAATTAAAGTCAATTATTTAAAAATAATACCGACACACCACTTACTCTAATGCAAAAGCAATAAAATCATGCAATGAATATTATATAATCACTGTAAGTAATATAAATAACCATTACAAAAACATAAAACAGTTTTAAATAATATTAAAAACTATGCATGTGATATCTATCGAAAAGAAATTAAGTAATTTTTCACATTGAATGTTTTGAAGTATATTGCATTGTAAAATTAATTTCAGAACTGGAAACTGCGACAAAAATCCGCTATTTTGAACGACCCACATCTAATTAAATTAGACAGTTAAGAAATATACATCTCAAACATTTCACTGAAATTGATCAGTTGATAAGGATATGCCAGCATGTTTGACAAACACCAAATATGGTCGTTCTTTTAGGGCATAGTTTTTTCAACAGTTTTTTCAACAGTTTTGTCTACATATTGTCAAATATAATTATATTGATAGATTTTGATTTTTTAAATCGATTCTTATCTATTTTTCTATTTACATTTGAAGAAATACAAATTAATTATTGTGATTCATAGTTAATAATATAATATCATCATTTAGTTAATTTAGATTAATTTAAATTAATGCATTATTAGTATATGAATTATTTTAGAAAAGTCAAACTACTTCCTTATTTTTGCGAGTCATTGAGGCAGGGAAAAAGAATGAAGATAGAGAGATATCACTGAGTTTTAAATAAAAATTAGATAACAATTGAATAAAAAAAAATTGTAATCGAATTCAGAGGATTTTTTCATCGATATTTTATTTAAATTATATTTTTTAAATTCTATATTTAAAATAATTTTATAGTCACGCCTGAAGTTAATTTTGTATAAACATTAATTCGTAAACAACACAGTACATAACATGTAATATCATTTTGAAAAGTATCACATTATGCATAAAATTTTTTGTATATGTTTAATAACAACACTTTTTAAAACTAAAATGCTAGAGGTAATTAAATTTACATCTACACACTACTATTATACGTAAATATGAAATAATCTATATTATATATGACTTGATTAGAGGATTAAAAACAGCAACATTTTCAGACGGCTGTATTAATGCATTCATCGAAAGAATGCGTTATAATTCTAATATGAAATAGAAAATGCAACTTCACCATTTCGTTAACAAATCATTAAAACAAATTGTATTCATATAACCATTGGGAGTCAAAATTGCGTGACAAGAAATTTGTGCGTAGTTAACGTTATGTTTTAAAGCTTTTGGAATTATTCGAAACTGTTGGTAAATGTTCAGGATATTTAGGATAATTATAAGAAGGAGGTGAAAAATAATCAGTTATCTTATAATGTTATATATATACAAACGTATTATAAAATTTAATGGAATATTTATTTTAGAACTTTTATGCTAAACATGTGATGAATGAGTATGTGTGTTACTTTATATTATGTAAGTTTATTTTAATATATTCGTTGCAATTACAGAACCAAATATTGATTGCCAGTAATAAAACGATATACCAGACAAATAATGTTTATTTCCACTTCTGAATGATATTTACATTCTTCTGATGTCGAGTATCGTCGAATATATTTTATAAATAATATACAATTAATTCCTCTATTAAAATATTTTTACCGTTTTTATCCATATAGGTATACATTTATAAATTATATAAAATACACTAAAAAAATTTCACATATATTGCAAACACTAAAGGACATACAAAAAATTATCACATTTTTCAACTTATAGGTATACATAATTGTTTAACATCTAGAAAACAAAATTTAATAACAATGGAATATTGCAATATAATCTCAAAACATAAGACAAACTGACAATTCGACAGCTTCACTGTCAATACCATATTCATGTGTTGTAGTGAGAAAACGTAATTAAGTCTACATCAATTGTGATATTCATCAATATTTAATTCTTACATCAAATGTGTTTTAAAATTTTTGGTAACCATATACGAGATGTGTGTGTAAACCATGATGATCTGATTTTAGGCTAAAAATATCCAAAAAAGTTTGAGGTAGATTTCATATTGGGGATATCAATCATACATTACAACGCCACTTTTAATTAAAATAAATTTAGTTTGTGGTACCTGTGCTGTATAAACATAAACTTTAAAGTCATAGCTTACCTTCTTCCCTAGCAACGACCGTAGTAACACTTTCAGTTGTACGCTACTTGATCGCTCTATAATAATTCTTAGCAAGATATTAGGTTGTGCATTCTATTAAACCTAAATTCTCATATTTTAAAAATGCCATAAAAACACAAGGTCGAATACTGTTTGTCTTTAATAGTGACTATAATGACGGATGAGGTAATATTCTGTTGCCTACATACCTATAGCGACGGTAATTAATAATAACGTATAATTTTATAATTGTAAAAATAATAATTTAATTGTTTTTAATTTAATATCATACATAATTATGGTTATTATTTGTTTTCGTAATCTATAATGTACATTTTGAAATTAATTACTATAAGTTAATGCACTCAGTTATGTCTATTTAATCTTATACGATATTATTGTCATTCACTCACCTTTTGTGATATTATATGCAGCATCTTTTCCCGGTATGGTATATTTATAATTATTGTTATGTGGTAAACTTTATTTTTTTAATGTAAATTACAGGTTTGTCTTATGTTATTAAAAATATTTTGATGCAGTCAAATATTAAATCAATATATTGCTTGCATTAATGTTAAATCTTCGACTATGTCTCCATAAACTTTAAAAACCAAAACCATGGGTTCTATTCATGATTAAGTCAATAAAAATCCCACACATTAATATTAAGTTAGTTATTAAGGCTTTCTAAAACCATTCATTTTGAAATAAAAAATTGTAACAATTAATAACTATATGGAGCAGATCATTTTGATAATATATATAGTACACTTGTGATTTCACAATTGTATATATTATAATTTAAATTTACCTGCTTTGAACTCGACACAGACGTCACAATAATATTAGTTGGAGTGAATAGTGATCGTTTTATTTAATATATTTGAAGATGACGTGTGCAAACGCGGTCAGCCCTGATCTTCTTTTGGAGTTTGAGCATTTCTCTGCATATAGACATTTTGTCATTATTTTAAAGGGTTTAACAGATGTGTCACTATATAGAATTGAACTGTTATTCATCACAGAACATAGGGGATCAGAGTTTTGGTCTTGTGGTCCTTTTGACTGTATAGTTTACCTATACTCAAACAAAGTCACCCATAATATGCTTAAAATATGTTTTCCCACGGAGAGAATACATTTTGGTCCCGGTAATGGAAACATTCATTATATACTATGTGTATATCAAATTGCAAATAATTGGTATGTGTTAGGCATAGTGTAGTTTTACCGATGGTTGATAGTTCTGCAGCTTAATATTAAGATACTGTTCAATACTGTATTGTTTGTCTTTTACCCCAAAATTGTTCTATGAAAATGGTTTACCTGTTTGTATTAGTGATATCAGTGCATGCATAGCATGTTGTGACAGTTTTGTAATTACATGTTTTTTTAGTAAATTACACTTCGGGACATATTTGCTAAAAACTTAGGTTTTAATTTATATTTTTATAATATCATATATTATAATACGATACTATGCAACTTCATTACAGAATAACATTAATGCAGGGAGTAATTGTCAATTGTTATAGAAAATCGTTTTCTTTGCAAAAAATAGAATAGCTGAAATATATTAATGAAACTATTTTTTAAATAACATTGACTTGTTTAGAATTTACTAGATTCATCATCAATACAAATTATAAAAAATGAAGCGTATTACATAAATAAACACAATTAAAGAAAATGTTTTAAGAGATATGACACCTTTTTATGCTAAATTATGCTAAACCTTTTGCGATATTGCTATGATGATGAATTTGGTAGATTCAAAACAGAATTGTATTCCGATATTTCTGACTTTTCCATTTTTATATATGTATAATTACATTAATTGAAACAATTTCAGATTGCATATATTTTAATAGAGCGCTGAAAACATTCTTTGTGTAAATTGCTTTTTTTGTATAACTTTTGTAATGAACATTATATGCTATAATATTTTTATTTTAATATATCAGTGTACAACTTTGGTTTAATGTCAAATGAATTAATTTAATTAATTATTTATTTTATTAACTTTATTAGTTCAAACTAAACATTTTTTTAAATAATTCTATCTGTTCATTATTTAAATTTAAAAATTGTTAATTATTATTTTAAATCACGGCATGTGTTTCAAAAGACCATTGATTAGAATATGTATTCATTGTGTAGCGTTTATGTGTATTGCATTTTGTGATTATAATGTGTATTGTGCGTATTGCGTATTGTGATTAATTTCATTCCTGTTCATCAACTGATTTGTGTTTTGTTTGTCACTACATTAAACAATCAATCCACTGTCGTCGGTCAGGGTTATACAAATTAGTTCTGCTATTATTTTTTAATCGGATAAAATCTATTTTTGACAGTCGTCATGTTGCATCACCATACCATATTATGAGGTACTCTTATTTGAAATAGTTATTTAGAGTATATCCATGTTGGTTTTCACTGAGGTTCTCATGTTGTAAAAATGATCTATATTTCCCAAACTGTATTCATATTAGTGAGTCGTAAGAGATCAACTATGTAATAATTAATATGCAATATATTAGAAGATAGTCGGTAATGTTTATGATTGTATTACTTAACTTTGTAGGTGTAAATCTTATCAAATGGTTTTGCGTTTTTATGCGCATTTTTAATGGGATTTCCAGTTGGATAGGCAGCTTACTTTTTAGTTTAGTCATAGAAATATTTTATTTGGTCAAACAACATCTCTATAGACGTTTATATGCTTTTGAATATAAATTTTAATACCTAGTGTATACAATTTCAGTTAGCTTTTAAAATGTGGTATTAAAATCTAGTATTTCCATAGTGAAATGAATCGATAACTTTTAGATAACTGTTTAATAATTAATAAATTTAGGTAATTTTTAAAATTAATGTTAATATTGTGAGATGCACACATAAGCATTCAATGCGTATGTAAGAATATTTAATTTCTTCATTATTTGATTGTTTCCACATTCAAATTGTTCACAGTCATACTGTTTATAACACCATTAGCAAATTATTTATTTATTGAATATATTGTATTGTTCTCAATTGTTAGGGAATACCTATTATGAACTATCACAATGCTTTTACTACAATTACAATTATTATCACATCTTTCGGGTATATATCGATAGGCTTAGATGCGTAATACATTGCACTTTAAATAATTAACGAACTGTTTAACTTTGTAATGTCTAGGATTTAAAATGTTGTCTTTTAATATTGATTTTTACTAAATTAATTATAACGGGAATTTAAGTTGTTACTCAAAAGGATATATTCAATTTATTAATAATAATAAAATACATTGTTATTTGTAATAAAATCTATAGTTTATTCAATTTGCGTTTCTATAGTGTTTATTTCGTAGATTACAAATGTAACTATATTAATATATAGTGAATAAATATTTTTAAAAATTCACGTTAATCCGGTTTATAACACAATCTGATTACAACTTTATTTACAACTCAATTTATTATGTTTAGTTAACAAAATATTGGATTATAGGTTGATGAGAAATGATTTTATAAAAGAAATGTGTTTCCAGTTTCAATGTTAAATTATATAACATTATAAGTTTGCAGTTGCAGATTGAGTTCTCTTTCTGATAATTTTTTAGCCATAGATCAAAATAACGTGTTGATGATAAACGTATAGAGACAATTTCTGGTAAACTCACAAAAAACCTTTCACAAATGCAATACTGACATTCATGATTTTAAAATATTGATTTTCCCATTAGCCGCTTTCTCTCAGCTTGTAATTGTAGAATTATCCCTACCCCGTTGTGAACCACACTATAATATCATGCTTTTTCGCTTTCTTTTCTCGCTTAGAGTAAAAAGTTTTGGCAAGAATGACGATTACAACAAAACCTGGAAAGGCGATGAAGACGGGAATGTTGGTGGCGACGGTCCTAGGATTGTGTGTGATCAAAATGGAATGGGTCCCGCTGGTGGTTATATAACGCGGTAAGGATTACGTAGATATGTGTGACATAATTGGTTAGATTTAATGGAAAAACTTGATGTTACGTTAGTTTTTCTACTAAATGCTCATTTACATCAGTAGTAGTTATATCATTTATAGTAAGTTTACTGATGCAAGAACAAATAAAATATTGAGTTAATTATACGATGATGATATAATTTAAGGAAACACACATTATTCTCTAATTAAATAATAATTTCGTAATATGATATTGTTGTCTAATTAGCTTTAATATAGTTGTAATACGTCTCTCTAATGTATGTTTAACCTCACACAATATATGAGTATATGACATGTTACGAAAAATACATTTAAAATAAAATGAATAATCTTTTTAATGGCTACAGTTTTACGCGTTAAATGAATTTGTTATACATAATATCTGAATAGATATTTCTCTGAACTTATTTTCATATCTTTCAATTAATAATAAAATGCTTTAAATATACTAAAATATCATCAGTTATTATAAAATAATTTGAGCCGCATGTATTGTATATACGCCAAATTGTGGTTTTCTTGTTATCAGTATCTTCATAATTTGATAAAAATAGTTAATTACTACACCGGCATATTTCCATTGTTTGCGAGAACAGAATACAACATTATTAAAACTCAATAGTAGTATTCGATAAAACTAAATAAATTTATTAACCACAATTTTAAATTTTTCGAGCAAAATTATTTGGATTAAAAAACTTTGCTACTATTAACATGCTATTTAGTTACAATACTTGACTGATGATGTACGCTTAATTATTTATGTTTAAATTGTAATGTATAACAAAATGTTAGGCAAATTCAGAAAAAACTAAAATATCCCCTTTTTTAAAAAAACTTTTTATTGTATGTATAAGTTTTATAAAATTAACTAATTTAATTGAGAAATGCGCATGTTACAGAAGATCATTTTAGGCATAAAGCATTTCCGTTAATGAATCTAAAAGTTAGGGTAAAAGATACATTATTAACAGCTGCAGTTTGCGCTCAATATTAGCAATAATGTATTAATATAATAATTATTTATTATTGATTGATTAGTTAATTTTTGTTTAGTTCAGATATATATATAGTAGTATTTATTTATATATTATGATATAGATCGTTTGGCATTTTTTATAACAATTAATTTACAACAGTAATAAAATTTTTACTTTATACTGAATGAAGTTAATTCAATTAAGATTAAACAAGGGGGTTAACTTGTTATGAGTAATATTTAATATTATAACATTACCAATACTATTGACATTATTATTATGTAGACATATATACCATATAAAATAATACAAAAATATTTTATGATAATATGTATATCTAAAATTTCAAATCATTATAAAATATAAGAAAAATATTGTATTTTTATTTTTATTTTAGTTAATCATATTCAATTTAAAAAATACGATATTGTGTGAGTTTATATTGTATATGTGTGTATTTCTAAATATCGGTATATTATTCTTATTATTGTCATGCATAGATTTCTTCTGAAGATTATTAACAAATATTGCTAATTACTACAAGATGCAAACATATTATGAAACAATATCTACATATTTATGAATTTGAATTATGAGTGAAGATAACATTTTCTGAAATTCTTATCTTACAAATAAACGTGTTGAAAAAAATGTTTTCTCTAACATTTTCGATGAAACACGATTGTTTACATACATTTTCTCATACTTAATATTACAAACCTTTGTTATATAATATAACCTTAGTCAATCCAGACTTTTCACTTCAGTAAACTTTAACATCCATATTTGTATTATCCATTTCGTTTAATTTCACATTATAGCTGAACTATAAAACGGGGAGAAAACCTTTTGTTATGCACGACGAACGCAACAGTTGTATCCCACAGTATAATGAACTAGTTATAGCTTTGGATTGTTCAGTATTAGTATGAAGTCTATTTACATCTGATCAGACAACTATATAAAGTAACTGTTATATTTCTCTGTTTTATTTTATTTTTTATTGGAAACAAATATTGTTCTAATCTACATTTGAATTATATAAAATTATTTTGCATTAATTAAAGACTCTTCAAATAAGTCATTTTTTATCGTTTTTAAGTCATATGTCTGAATAAATCGCGATAACAGTTTTTATGGTGGGATTTAAAGATATCAAAAGCGAAAATTATTTTTGTAAGACTTTTGAACTAATTCGTATATTAAAAAATTGACAAGAATTACTATTTGAATAAAAAATTATATAGGTAATTGAAAAAGCTTTATTAAATATATTTTTATATAATTAAGTTGCTTTTGTTTCCTTCAAAAACAGCGTTGAAATTAAATATTTATTTTATTTTATAAAATACTTGAATGGAAAGTATAGTTGTATATATGTGAATTAATAATAACTTTAACTCAGAAGCACAAATGATTATGGGTAAAATAAAAATATTTATTAACCTCGTATACTTGTAATAGCAAAACCCCAGTATTAGCCAAGGTAATGAATTTAATACACCAGACGCAGTGAATAAATGATACCTTATAGCTACGCCTGCAACAGTATTGACTATTTTATTTATTTATTTTACGTAGCTAAGAATGCTTGTGTTCAAGTGTCTGACTCCTTTTTGGATATTTTGAAATTTATTACTTCAACTCATGCATGATTCTCCTGGTGCAGAGTGTCATTGTTACACTAGCAACATATATGATGTTATTAAACATGCTGTTTTTTATTTCGTAACAAAAATGTATAATTAATATATATATTTTATGCTTCTAATAGGCTACAACATATATTTTCTACTATATTTCTGAGGTTTATTTAAACCTAATAGATTACATATTTATAATATCTAGATAGGCCAGGATCAGCAGCACACATAGCCTTCATTACATATTAGCTATGTAATATTACAATTCTTTTAATGTAAAATGTTCACAATAAAACTATTGAAAATTTATGTTTAAAACAAAAGATACGATACTTATTATGTCATATTATGGTGTGAGTTTTCCTTATTTAGTTGCTGTTAAAATTTAGTTATAAAACAGTTTAATTAAAGTAAATTAGTTTTAAATTAATTCGTAAAATAAATGTTTGAAAAGTGACTATCATAATGAAATTTTTCGTTAATGCTTTCTGAATAGTTATTTGTACAGTTATTATTAAAGACATTTCCCATATATACATATATTAAATAAAATTTACAAACATGTTTGTATTGTCCGCAACTAATTATATTGTTTGAAAAATGCCCCAATTGCTCTTATCAATTGTTTTGTATTATTTAACGTTGTTTTTGTTTTAAAAAACATTAAGTTGATTAATTAAACGGTCTTAGAATGTTAATTTAAATGAATATATAAATTAGATTTAATGTGTTTGTTCTCTTTTTCTGTATTAAAGAATATTATTAATACAATTGACTAATTAAATAATTTTGTATCTTTCCTAAATTTTTAAAATTATATTTTAAAATTATAATACTGGTGTAGTCAATTTAATATTAATAGTTATAAATGAACAGGTGATTTATTAAATGTAAGGCTCCTAGATAAAATTTTCCAGTGTGTTACACAAAGATTTAGAATATATTTAATATCCAAAGTGTTTCCCAAAATAAATTTCACGATGTAGTCTTTCCACAAAAAAGATTGACTTACATGTTACATCATTTGAGAATCATATAATATAATATAATTTAATCAATGATATGTTATATTGAAGAATAGTAACATATACACTTGACTTTGTAAGTTATGGATCATCCATGTTTAAATAGCATTACAAACGATGCCCACGAGGACGAAATGGACAACAATCTCCAGGAAGTTTCTGGAATGATCGGTAACTTGAGGAACATGGCAGTTGATATGGGAAGTGAACTTGGTCAGCAAAATAATCTGGTTGATCGGATACAGTGCAAGGTAAGGCAAAGATGATTAATCATTAAAAATTAATATTGAATATCCATTATAATGCAATTTGATAAACAAATAAATAAAAATTATTAAAAAAAGTTATGTAAAAGTTTCTTTTGCGTAAAGTCAATATATATAATTTTTGATAAAGTAAAAAGTTTATAAATCTTTCCCTGTGAATTATTATACATGATTAATAACATTTATGATTCTAACTGTTGAAATTATAATAATGGAATTATTTTGAGTTGATAGCAACATATTTAATAATCGATGGTATATTATCCTATATTCAGAATTGAAACAAATAATAGTCAATTAATATGTGAAAAAACGTTTAAATACTGTTGTATATTTAGGTAAGTATGTTCCTAGTATTTTAATAAAAACGTAGTGTAATGTAAACATAGCACTATTCTGCGATTCTATAAAACAATAATTAATCAATATTTGTATACGTTATTTGGTCTATTTTATTTTTATTATTGCTTTTTAATGAGTGTTTAAAATACATTTAAAGTTTTTATTTTAACAACAAATTTGATGATTTAAATGGCATATATGTATTGGTTAATAGTTTTAAAAATATAAGCTATGGCCATTTTCATGTATAATTTCTAGAATTAACACAAGTAGGTCAACAATTTAATAAAACAGTTCCGTAATTTTAGTGCAATTATCAGTTTAATGAAAGCTGCAATCTATTTGTAGTATGCATGGCGGACGGAATTGTACTTTTAGAAGCGACATTCTGCCTAGCAGTTTATATATTCTAAAATATAGTAAAAAACATTTTAACTTAATGATCTACATACCTCGAGAAAATATTATAAAAGGAAAATTGGATAAAATTATTTGATTTCAATGATCTTAGATGGGGTCAATGTCTGTGCATTTTCAACAAGTAATATAGTATATATTGTAATTGTGTAAAAGCAGGATCAATTACATAATGCCTTACTTTTTTATAATTTATCTGACATTTTTTGCAACTCAATAACAATTATTCACTTTACTAAATTTATACAAAATTATTAATTTAATTTTTTAAATTTATTCTATTCATAATATTATCGTATACATTCTTAATATCAATCATGGTAAACATTTATTTGTGAAATATTCTTTTTATCAACTCTCATTCTATTCCAATTGCGTATTCTACTAATAAAAATAGCCAATAAAAAATTATTCAACCAATATATAAGGCAATACAGATACAATAGATTTACTTTAACATAAACTAATTAATAAAATGTTACCTTGTTATTCACAAAAAGCATATTTAATATAAATAATTATATATAAACAAAAAGATTTATTATTGGAAAAAATTATATATTTTTTCTTATTGGGAGCATTATTTATAATTCCTTATTGAGAACATTATTTATAATTCCTTATTGGGGGAACATTATTTATAATTCCTTATTGGGAAAATTATTTATAATTCCTTAGGGAAAACCACATGTACGAAACACATGCTTTTGGCATTGAATACTCATATTGCGATATCTAATTAGCTATAACTATAAAATAGTTACAAACATTTATGATATATCTAAATTTAACGATAACATTATTGGTTAATTCAGAGGTTGAATTCACAACATCGTGATATTTCACAGTGTGGTGATTATAATGCTAATACATGTATGATTCGTACAATAATATGACCAAATAACAGAATTAATTATATATTTCATTTAAAATTAAAAATAGATCACTTACAAATATGTTCACATAACATAAAGTTCACAGACAGTATGTTTACAATCAACGGACGACAGTAACTAAAGCAAATTAAAAAGTGATTTAATAATTATTTTGAGCTGAAATGTCCAAACATTTTTTTGATTGCCGTGAACTAGAGTGACTTTGAATAATTTGAGAAAAAAAAAATTTACCAAAAAATACATGAATGAATTGTTTAGTGAATAAACTTTACCTAATTAGTGACTGCATTATTCAGTACTACGTTTTCTACTTCACATTTTATTATTGTCTATTTAAAGTCCCTCCAAACCTGTGATTTCTTTGAATATTCTTTATAATAGTATGATATTCATTTACATACCTCATTGGGGTTATTTTCAATATTATAAAGCAGTTTTGAACACAATAATAGTAAGTATGATGTAAGTTCATACAAAACAACTATTTCGGCCTAATTAATTGACCAATGAAACAGACTTATTATATATATATATATTCATCTACTGCGTCATTGACATTTTAAAACAAATATGTCCCAATTAAATGTTACATTAAATTTTGTAGACGTCAATATGTAATACTAAATATAATTGGAAATTGTTCAGAAAGCGACAGATACAACTAACTTTGAAAAATAATAATACCATCAAAGTCACAGTTATATACAAATAACTGTCATTCTAAAAAAAATATTTTTTTATTATATAATTTTTTCGTAAAGATATATATATATATATATATACATTAAATTGCAATAAGAAGTTTGGCTTACGTAATCTCTGATAATTTTTACGTCAATTTAAATATTACGGTATTGGTGGTGCCAACGCATACATAAGTACTGAATTAGTAAACCAAATGTTACAAATATTTTTTTTTTATTCCATACGAAACAAAGTGTTTTCTAGATTGGTTAAACACTTAAATTATTACACAACCTATTATTCAAGGTCCCCAGTTTTCTACGTCTTAAAATTAAATTCATATAAAAATTGAAGATTTTTTAATTGAAATCTTTAATTAATTAATTGTTGTACTATTTGACAACACCTCAAATAAATATTGGGTTCTCTTAGTTACAGCCATAAATCTTAAAGATTGTAAAGGTTATATATGTAGTTGTAAGCTTGCTAATAATTTAAGATGTTTAGAATGTTCACTAATGTTAAAATCCTAAATTTAAAAAAACATAAAACATAAGACATATTATTTTTTATGCACTTTCATCCTGTTAATTCATAATGTATTTCAATATTTATTTTTAAATATTTTCGCGTTATATAGTAAAACAAGTATTTAAATTCTTTGAAATAATTAATTTAATTTAAAATTTAAATCATTAGATAAATGTAGTGAACTAATTATTTCTCGGTTTTAAAAATGATATATAAAATCTGGACACATGCAGCTTATGGGCTTTTATGATTTTAATCCTGTAATCAGTTAGTTATAATTACAGACGTCGGAAACGATTAAAAAGAGTCACAGCAAATAAGCCAATAAAAGAGCAGTGTATTATTTTTATTGTAAAGATAATAAACACATATTTTTAATGTGTAAATAATTATTTTAGAAGCTGTACGAACTTTATATAATAAGTATAACTTTAGCTATATAACGAATAAAGAAGTTACAAATGCATTCTTTTATATATTATTTAAAAATTAAAAATTTATTCATCTATTAGAAAATTTCTCTTTAAAAGTCATCAACTCATGAAGGGGACTATGTATGCATTCGCTGGGAGAATACTCGATACTAAGTAGTAAGAGGCACGAATTTTCTATATATATTCATAAAAAGGGCACAACCACATTTAAGATAAAATAATCGCGGCCGTGTCTGCCTTATATATAGTCTGCGACGGATTTTTCATCCACTTGAAAGTTGTATTATTGATTTAAAATTTATATATTTATAAGTTATATTTAAGATGTTTATTAATGTTTATGCAGCAAAAAGGATAATTTTTATTACGAAATTAATTTTAACATATTGTAAATGTTGTTGAGAAAAATATAAATACCATCAGTTTTTATCAAAGTAATAGTTTTAATTTTTAAAGCTGACACTTATTATAATAATTTTTAAAAATATATTTAAAAAATGCAAATATGCCTTAAAATACCCATGAAAAGTAAATAAAAATGGAATGCAAGTTATGTAATGCAAAAGGTATTATGTTAAAAGATATTTCTTTAGTCCATATTAGAGCATTGAATATTGCTTTAATTTAGCCACAAATAAATAATAAAAACAACCAAGTATTTTGTAAAAATTAACTAGTTGAGTATTGCTGAGATTACAAGATGTACAAATATATATCATAGTATAAATTGCGCCAATTTTCTACCATATTAACAGAGTTAACTGGGCGTGGCTGGCATGATTATACTATTTGTTAGTAATCAATAATTAATGTTATACTATTCGTCAATGTTTATACTACATCAATAAGAAGTACAATATTTGTATGCTTAATTTTTAAAATTGATTTTGTAAATATGATACATATTGCCTTTGTTAAGGTTTTTTTTTAAACTTTTTTTATGTCAGCAATACGATTAATGCAACTCAAGATTAATTAAGTAAAAGTAATCAACGACTATGATTTAATCTATATTTATATGAATGTACTAACTAACACATAAAGGAATATTTCATAGCAATACACTGGCAGATCAGAAGTAAATCATTTTTATGATTATTGAATAATTCACCAATAATACAAGTTTACAGTGTAATTAGGGTTTACATTGACTTAGAATCAACATCTCTCTCTCTCTCTCTTTATCTTTCTTTTATTCTCTATATACTGATTCATTTGCGGACAATTTCAAATATCAGACCTGTGCATCAAATACATTAGACAAAATTTGTGTAATTACGTTAATATTCATATTATTAAAAAAGTGAACGTTATCATATTTAAAGAGTTAATAAAAAGACTTCTTTTTAGTGTAATTTTATTTAATAGGTCCACTAAGTTTGATTCGGAATATAACAAAAAGATGTAACTTAACTTAGACTAAGTGCTGAAATGATGGTTCAATGTGATCAATCCTTCCTAGTATAGGACATCGTAAATAAACAACATCTAATTTTAATTAATTAAGATTGAATGCTAGTAAATCTTTAAAGTATTAACTTCATTTATGTATGTTTATTACCCTGATATATTATTATTTTTTTGATCATGTTTTAATATTCTAATTTACCTTTGTAAAAGTGAGCTTTGTAAGCTTTAGACTCGTATGATATATTGAAGAAAACAAATATAGTAATTTTTTCAATAAAAATTTGTTTTTAATTTTAATATATAATTCGTATTGTATTAATAACTTGTAAAATCCTCTCTTACATTTAAATTGATTACATGATCAAATAATTTATATATTAATCGCTATAAATATTATAAATTAAAAACGCATTGCCTTTTTTTATCCTGGATGATGGTAATTTTTTTATATATGTGTAATACTTATTTTATATTTTAAATGAATTTACGACAGAAAACATACTTAAATCCTTTAAACATTGGCGAATAGTCGATACGTTAAGTTGCTTGAAAACTAATACGTATTGTATTGACAAAATTATATCTTTAAAGTTATACAGATGTCTCTATACAAGTATTACAGCCTAAACTGTTGTCTGAAGTTGACTGATAGTCTTTGCCAGACAATTATTGTAATAAAACTCGTGTATATGTCCCGTTAATATTAATCACAGTGATATTTGATGATTTGACGACATCAAATATTGTATAGTGTTATAAACACAGATATTGTTTCTCAGAAATATATACTTACATAAATGGAAGCAATTTTCTTATGATTATTATTGCAACATATTATTCTCTTACTTTTGAGAAGAGAAAATAAAACAAATCGTATCTAACAGTTTTTATTAATCTACTAATCATTTAAAGCGTGCATATTATGTTGATTTGATAGTTGATATACAAATATTTGACTTATTTTTAAAACTAATAAATAAGTGAACATAACATAAGAGATTTCATGCAATAGTGATTCCGAACAAATAATATCGATTTATTATAACACGGTTTTATACCTGATATTATAAATACAAACATATGTGATTATTATAATGTATAAAATATTTTTTGTCTTGCAGATAATCGTTTATCTATTAAAATTTTGATTTTATACTTATAGTAACTTTATTATATAGAGGTAAAATAGAACAATTAATTTATATTTTAAATATAATATGGTTTTATAAATAAAAGGTTCGGTACAAAAATACTAATTACAGATAAATATAGAAAGTGTCCAATACAATTAATATTCATCCATTTCTAGAAAACTTTTGAATGAACTAACCAAACACAAAACTTTTACACGAACTTAACTGTTTTATTTTGTGTTTCCTATTCAAGGCCAAATCCAATCAAGAACGCATCAAAAAAGCTAACGATCAAGCCAACAAACTGCTCAAATAGCGGGGAACATACCTTTTCAATCGGCTTGCAAAATCTTTGCTGCAAAAACATTGCAGAAAAACCTGCTCGTGCTCCCCACAGAATATCTTTTCCACTATACTGCCCTTTTCTCTTCGTATCTGAGAGTGAGTTAGAGTGGAAAGGTACGTCTGCAAATATGCCTCGACTCATCTTCATTAGAGAGGGGTTTCTCTATGGGTTTACAGTTTGTAAAGTGGTCCTTACACGGGACATATTAGAGCCCCTAGAAATCGGCGTACTCACTTAAATTAATCGTGCGTGCTGTCTGAAATCTGCTCGTAAATGTTTATATTAAGCAGCTACTATTCCTGCAATCCTGTTTCCCTTTCCTAAATATTTTTTATCATATTATACTGTCTATAGTGGAGTAGTTTATTTGCTTTCTTCAAATACTCGCAGACAAGTTTGATTCTCATTTTGAAGATAAATAACTTCTAGAATTCACTCAGTTAAGTCATGGGAGACAGCAGCAGTGCAGAATACTTGCCCAAGACAAAAAACGCGCCCCGAGAATGTTTAGCCCGCAACCACAACTCACAAAACCCTGTCCAAATGTTAGAGTTTTCCTCGATTTTCGTGCTGTGCAGATCATAAATTAACTTCTTTACTTATACTGTAGAAAGTAATTTTTTGGCAAACTAATTAAGCAAACATTCACTAATTAATAAATTATATATTTATCTTATTAAACAGGCCGATTATTCCTTTCACTGATAATTATTGTAAATAGTATTAACAATTTCACTCATTATGATATATGTACTACAAATGAATATGGTATACATTTATATATATGTCAGTTAATAACTTACGAATTTTATTTATTTTTAGATTTAGTATATTTGTTTACTTTTTGAATTGTTCATGTAGACAAATTGCATGTTATTTTTTTAGAATTCATGCCTTTGTTATTTACAATATTTTGTTATGAATATAATTGTTAAAATGGTGAAACTCAAATTTAACATGTTAAATTACAATTACAGAAAGTGGTAAATTGTTTTCTGTTAAATAGAATATATTTGCTCGTTTTAGAAGCAGTTGGCATGTGATCATTGTAAACGCATGAGATAATTATCAAATAATTACAAACAAGTTTTATTAGGACAAATTTTATCTTAAAATAACACATACAGTCGTTATCATTCAAATCTATTCTTTCATTGGTTCATTTTGTAGAAAATGTTTATATCATGCTTTCTTAAAATCTATATAATTACAATTTGCAAAATAAATTATTTTCGCTGAATACAAACTAAACAAATCTGTTTAAGATTTTGTTTACACTTTGGAAATTAGATTAGTTTGTTTAATATCATTTATTTGGTTATCTATACTTAAAAAATCGCATGTTAGCAAAATAAATGGAATTTTCGTTAAACATAAATTAAGGTATTGTTCACATTCTATGACCTGGACATATATTTCTGCACACTCCTACATGATTACTTCTTGTGTTCTAATAGCATATTGCAGAAATATATATATATATACATTATTCATTAGTTTATGAGTTTTAAATAAATTACGTTTTCATAAATTTTACTTCTTTATATTGTAACGAATAAATGTTTATTTGGATTAATAATAGGGTAATTAAAAACAATGTTGGGCTGAAGGTATGTAGGTTTGAACAGTGAGTTCAAAAGTATTGTAAAAAATTAAAAATATATATAAAAAGTTATTTTGACAACAATTTTTTTTTTAAATCATTACAAAACATTTTGTAAACACATATTACTATATGTATATATTGTACATGATCTATTTAAATGAAATAACTGTAGAATTAACTCAGAAAATGTTAATATATATATATGTATATATTGGTTACTTTTTACCAAATAGTGACCAAAATATCCAGAACTAAATGCTGATGTTACTAAATATTAGGTAAATCAAGTTAGGAGACACCACATGAAGTGGAGTGATGCTATTCAACTTTAAAGAGGACAAGTACAAACTCCGAAAGTCTGCACCCGAATTGCATGAGACAGAGATAGATTGATGTATTTTTTAAGAATATGGTTACAGTAGACTGGATAATAAATCATATTATGCATTGGTATAATAATTTGGAAAACATGATGAACTTTACACTTATGGAAGCTTTTAAATCTTGACAAAGTATATCCCTTACCTACTGCAAAACCATTTTTTTAATAATTAGTGTAGCCAGAGTAAAAAAACACATATAAATTTAAATCAATATGTTAATAACAATTAATTATTGTCGTATTGAGTATGATGATCCATCCTCAGAAAAAATATTGAAACGGTGTTTATCGATTAAGCTATTATTTACAATTTTTACCTTATTTATCTGATACTAGCACATATTTTTTATAATAAAATATTTGACCTTGATGACGTTGAAGAAATTAGTGAAACAGTACTCTGATCCAACAAGAGCACCACCCTCTTTAGATTCCTAACTTCAAACTTGTCTATTACATGATTTGATACCTATACATATGAAATAACATGTTACAAGATTATGTCATAACAATTTTATACTGAACATTTCTCAAATTCTAATATACATGCACTTATGACTGGTACAGATTATAGTTTTTCAGTTTTATTTAAGTTTTATTATAATAAAAACCTATAAAATGAAATACGTATCTTTAAAATATTTCAGTTTTAGTTTAGCATATATTTTCGAGTTAAAGTTTAACTTACTTTAAAAGTGATATTAATATTGTTTTATTTGTAAATTGATTTTATGGCATTAACAGGGAGAGTAATCAAGAGGAATTTCTACTTTAATAACCTTTAAGTTTAATAAGGATTCATGTATATGTTTATTGACATTTTTAATTTTTTTTTTATAAACGTGTTAAATTAGCTTTATTGTAATAAATATATTTGTTCCATATAAACATTTAACATAATGGTTATATGAGATATGAGATATGCGATATGCGATAGACGAAATTTATATATATATAAGTGAATACCAAACCGAAATTAAGTTTTGTTAATAACATAAAAATAATTAATTGTATAGTTTAATTAGATTTATGATATGATAACAACGTATAGATATCTGCTTGAAACTTTAAAATATGTAATTTTTTCTTAAAATAAGTGTTCAACTACTATAATTCGAATAGAAAATGAAAACAATTTGCTTTTTTTGGATGCTTAGTATACAAGCTTATATATTTAAATATAGACTTGCTTATAGACGGCTTCATAAGGAAGTCTTTTTTCTCTATGAAGCTGTAAGATGAAACGCTGGTTCAATATTTTCAATTAACTAAGTATCCTAAGAATTACGAAATTGTTAACATTTTCTATTACCATTTTTGTTTTTAAAATGTTTATAAAGTTGCTATTGTTTCAAGTATACTCTTTCTCGATTAAAAATTGCATTCATGTGAAATAATTAAAAGTTCAAAAGTTTATGACTGTAATGTTCTGTATAGATAACAATTATAACATCGTTTATTTGATATCAATGTATTGTATATTATATAACAATAACACAAAAGTGTTTACAAATTTAGTGCTGCAACCATTTAAAAGAGGATTAATATTTTGAAATGGTTTCTAACTGAATGAGCAATATATATTGTTTATGTAAAAGAAAATATGTGACTTATGACTACTGTCAGATGAAATACTACATTGAACGGCTATTTAAAAATGCAGAGGAGTTTCCATTGTGAGCGTTCTATTGTTCTAATGTGAGTTTATATACGCGCAGGTACCTAGTCGTATTAAAAAACATTATATGTGCACCTTATCGTAGGTTATAACATTAGTATAAAATATTAACAATGAAGACTATTGTTTAAATTGTTAATATTGAACATGAAATATATTCAGTGTAAAATGGATACTAAAATGTACTGTAGATGTTACAAAGCTACAACATCTAAAAAGTAGACATATATATCGTGGTGTATATAGTTAAAAATTGTATTTTTATATTTATGAACACTCGCAGTCATAATTATGAAAAATAAGTGGAATCATATTACATGTTACACCTAATAAATTAATTTACTGATAATTATATGTTCAGCATCTCGATGTAGTAAAGTACAAATACACTGTTATATGGTGTTACCGATTAGCATAAACACATTCTAATACAGATTTTGTATAGTTTGAAAACCTTTTGAACATGTTAATATGAAGAAGTTTACAACTTTAAATATTCAAATAAATATTATTTTCAGTTAACATTCGGTTACTTTCGGAACACTTCCCTTTTATTCATATCAATTTATGGCATTCTATGGAAAACAGTTTAGATATGTAAATTACGATTTCATAACTGAAATCGCATGAAAGTACCACTTTTAATTACTAATGATTGATTGAGTTGATCAAGGCCATAGCCTATTTTTTAGTTATGTTATTTTAATACTGAACATTTCAATGATAGAATATTGAACCATCTAAACGAATAATTTTCCATAGTAGGTATACTAATCAGAATATGTATTGTTTAAAATGTATACAACACTATTTAGTTTTTTGGATGGCTTATGAGTGATTTGAGTTTTTAAAAACTCCAATATATATACACTAATATATTATATTAAACATTTTATAGAACAAAAAAAATATTTCCGTACATTTTGAATTTCAATAATTAACGAGTTTCTTATATTAATATATTAATTAATATAATGTTTCTCTATTTCAGTTCCTATTTATTTTATAAAGTTTTCAAAAAATTTATAAATATAAAATTTCCAATTCTTTAAAATTAAAAACTGTGTCATTTAATAAGGTGTAGCTAAATGTATTCTAAAAAGTATATGTAAAAAAATCGACAAACTGAATTGGATATTATATTAAATGTTTCCATATATATATTACATGCGTTTTATTTTATTTCAAAAAAATTAACAAATAATAGAAATTCGTTTTAGATGTTTCTTTCAAATAGTCACAGGATTAAGAAGAGTCTAAACATGTTTTTTTATCATCATATTTTTTATCATTCTGCATCAAATTTGTTTGTACAACGGAGGATAATCGGCTTAGACTCGATTATTTTATTAAATAACTAGGTTGGCACATATACGTTGTAGAATAAGCTATTAAGTGAATAATTAATCTGCTATAACTTTTACCGAGAAATAATAAAAAATAACTTTGTCGCAGTAACCTTTTTAAATGTCTGATTAAAATAATGTATTCTATAAGTATCCTTTTACCCTATATGAATATATATTCGTTGAAACCAAATATACATATTTATATAAATCAATGGTAGAAAGTCGATAATTTAATTAGTTACGTATATGCTCAGTTTTCACATGTAATTTGATTATAATTATTTCCAATAAATTTCCTTAGATGTAAATGAAACAAATAAAGTGTAAATGTAATAAATTTCCGTGGGTTTAGCTTTCCTCAAATATTTAAAATATTACCAAATTTGTACCTATATATTTGCTTGTATATGGACCATTTGTAAGCATAATAGTATTCTTACTTTTTGCGGGTTAAAGCTATCTATTAATTATTGTAATTTCTGTTCGTGTATATAATTGATGTTTTTTATATCATAAATATGGTTATCATTGAGTAAATCGTGGCTATAATCTCGCGTGTGTATTCTTCCATCGAGACTTCTTCTCAAGTAAATCTCATTCCGCCGTTTTATGTAAATTAATGCAAATTTATAACTTAGTTTTTCGACTGGAGGACTTTCCCTTGAAAACTATCGAATGTACACGCATTATTTGCTTCATAAGAACAAGCCACTATATACCACAAGAGTGGTATTCTGGGGGTTTCAAGATTAAACGAAATTCATCAATAAAGCGGTCAAAAATGTAAAAGTTCTTTATTAGTATAGCAGATGATTGTGATCAGCTCATATTTACATTGTTTGGTACATCGCAAGACCTCTCCATGAGCAACTTTTTGATATATAAACGGCTAAATAAGGATGCGCTTTTGTAACGGTCGTATGGTGTAGTTTCTTAAAAATATGTAGCGGATTCTTTTTTATTTTGAATAATAATTTTTGTCATTTTAGAATTTGTTTGGTTGTATTTATTACATATGCACATATATATTTTTAATTAATAATTGCATGTTACATATAATAAACATTATCCAATATTAACAATTATAAATATAAACTTAGAAAAATTATTTTATAATTAGAACTTTTCTAATGTACTTCGTAACGCTAAATTTTGCATTTTATAATTAAAATAAAAAATGTTATAAATGTAAATAAAATGTTATAAATGTAAATATATTATTTATGTAAACCTAACCAATCTAAAATAATCTTAACATTCTGTTTTTAAAAAACGGTTGTGCAAACACTGATTACTGATTAATATTAAACTAGATCACATAGTCATTATATTATATATAAGAATTCATCGTATTATTTCACATTCAAAGAGCTATAACAAAGAGTTATGTTAATGTCATATAATTATTAATTATTATTAGTAATTATTATTATTATTAGTTAATGTTATACAATGTCAAAATCGGAATAAATTCTATAAAAAACGAATTACATAGTTTTTTAACTCAAAGAATCTGGTAATCATTATCAAGATAAAACAAACTCTTTACAAATAAAATAATTCGCAGAATTAAAAGGCAAGTCACAACTAACAATAACATAGAAATAAACTCAACAGTTGTCTCGAAGCCTCACGCATGCATAATCATGTAAGGGTTATATGAAAAGTTATTATTAAAAAATAACTTTATAATGATACATAAAAAAAAGCTGGCTAATCTTTTATCTTTTATATAAGCAACATTGTAACATCTAACCTAACATATTAATAAAGAACGATGAATTACACTTAAACAAAACTCAATTAAAATATACAATCCCACATGCAGATGCAACACATAAAATGTAATAAATAGAAATAAATAATTTAACACAACACATTAATATTAATAATAAATTGTTAATACATGCAAAGGTACAATTAATAAAAACACAATATAATAATCGATAAGACAAAAGGTAACTGATGTTTGGATTAGAGATCACTAAGAAACACAAAACAAAGGATAGAAGAGCACTGCTATCATTCAGGAAGAGAGGAATGAAACTAACAATTTACTAAAATTATAGTTTGAATTGAAAAAACCGTGAGTTATATAAAAACAAGAAGAAATATATTGTTTTCAACTTGCTATCATACGCATCATAACATGTCCGTCTTTTCTGTAGTCTTTGTAGTAATTTATATGTATCTGATATTATTATGTAATACAGTAGCACTTATACGTATATTGCACCTCCAAATATTGGAACATTAACATATTATATTATATATTTTGGAGTAGCTCAATTTATGACATTGTAACTGCAAAATTCCTTATGGAAAAAGTAGATATATATATCTATACCTCCCCAACTATTGGTCTTTATATTGTTAACTACACTGTAAAATGACAAAACAAAATTATTGTCGTAGAATGACACATTTTCATTATACTAATTTTTGAAAAGCATTTTACTGTTTAACTTAAGATTTTAATACTTTGAACAAGTGAAGGTTTAATTTACTTTGAATTATAAAACATTGGTCACGTAGTTTAACATCAATGACGTCATTATTATACAGAATCACAAATGTGACAGTTTAACAATATACACCTTTGATGTTATATCTAATGGTAAAGTTTGACTGCTACAAACACCTTGATTTTTAAAATAAATAGTTCGTTTGAGCTATATAATCAATACGTAATGATTAGCATGTGTGTTAATGTTTTCTTATAGCCACTCTAACATGATAACTTTAATATTTGCTACACCATGCCGATCAAACATTACCTTGAATTTCATACTTTTTAAATGTGTTTGATATGCGGATACATTAGGAAATCAAGAAATTTTAAATAAAAATATCAATTAGTAAGAAAGATGATCACATTTAAAGCTAGTCTATAATTTCTGCTTTTTGAACTAAAAATGTCATAAAATGTTAACTGTTGACTTAATTTGAGTAACATTTCATGAACATATTTCTAAATTATTAATATGCTTTACTTGATGATAACATGTTTGATGAATTTTGATGGTGACGTCTAAAAGGCTTATTTTGAGAAAATATGACAAATGTAGAAACCTTCATTTTGCAGAAAATGTTGCTTGCAACTCAAACAGGCAATTTACAATTTGAAAAATGTTTTAAAATGTTATTGGTAATAGATTTTTAGACCTTCTAATGACCTTCTTATAAATCCTAAAAAGGACATATGTTTTTTTTGCCCTAAATTAAATTTTAGTTACATAATTATGAGCAAATAGATTTCTCTAAGATTTGGAAAACTTTGAGTAGCAGA
Organism: Coelogynopora nodosa; assembly: GCA_034780555.1. NCBI lineage: Eukaryota > Metazoa > Platyhelminthes > Proseriata > Coelogynoporidae > Coelogynopora > Coelogynopora nodosa. Next base: position 25,982 of record JAUZND010001676.1, read on the forward strand.
AAATTCCATTTTGGTGAATGACATGATCATACCTGATGATAGCCGTATCGGGGGACTCGTCCAGACCTAGTAAAACATATAAATAGTGTTACAGCGATGAATCGAAGTTATTGAAACTGAACATAATTATTTTATATATCATTTTAAATGAATCTATATACAGAATTATGGATTTTTTATGTGTATGAACCCTTTGTTTTCATGGGTTTATGTATATAAATTACTTCATATCATGCAATGTGTTTACATCTATGTTTCTCTGCACACTTCTTCTTTTGTTGTATCATGTCTCTACTTTCAAATGTATAGGTTGAAACAAAATAATCAAATTAAAAAATAAATTACAACATAGCATAAATAAATGAGGTATAACTATATCTATACGTCTCAAGGTACTGCAACATTTATAACCTTATTTCAAAGCGACACGTGATCTAGCCAGGTCAGGACCAGGTCATATAATTGATTTTTTAAATCAAGTACCTCCAATAAATTATTCACTCTTACTCAGTAGACTGTATATATATACACAATATGTCATGACAACGAACAAAATTTCACATGAATCTGATACTTTTGTATGTAAGTCAGGATAATAATTTCAATTTATTTAATTTTCTCAGTTGGTACATAATGTACTGGTCTGAACAACATAAAATGCCATAAATAGTTTTTTTATTATTTTTTTAAAAAGCCAATATTTTGCATAAATAAATAGCAATAATTATTTTTCCTAAAGAAAATGTAATTCTTCGGGGCAGATTTGTTATCGCAAAATTTCGAATTCTGGATTTTCTTTTGCTATTGAAGCAGGTCCACACCCAACAAATGAATAAGTAATTTTTTCTTAACTAATCATATTTAGAATGTACTCAATATTCTAAAAATCAAATTGATAAACAAAATGAATTAATAAAAATTATTTTGCAATTTAAAAAAATGAGAATTTTTTTGGGGTTAGTCACATGACATACGGGGTCTCGTAAAATGTGTTTAACGCTAAAATTTCCGAAATAATATTTTGTTTGCTGGGGTTGTACCACTGTGAATGTTTAAACAAATTGAAACTTTTTACTGCAGATGATGAAACCATTGTATACATACTTTTGTACCTTCCTTCCCTTTGATCATTGTACTAATTAATGAACTGTTGTATTTTGATGTTACAACGTAAATGCAGGCTTTGCTACAAATTATTTTGATAAAGAATTTTCAATAATATTTTTACACAATAAACATATTTATGTTAAAAAAATAGTAATTAAATAAAAGGCATCCCTCAAATTAATTATTGTATATTTTTTACAATTTAGCTTAGATAATAAGTACGATTAAAAAGATATAATGAATGTGAATTAAACATGTTTAATGTGAAAGAGAATATTTTTGTTCACTTAAATTGTCGTCAAATTTAATTGAAACACAATAGTATCATTATATGAATAATATGAATATTCAGTGAATCCAAATGTATTAAATAGTTATAAGTCATGTTGAATATATACTCAATAGAACACTTATTTTTTTGTTTTATAGAGTGTTTAAATCCTAACTACAATTTTTGTATAGAAATTGAAAACATTTCAGCAAGTAAATGCGTGCAAATATTAGTTATGAGTTCTCCGAGTTGAACTCGTAACGCAAATTGTAAACTATAAATAAAATTAAAAAAGTACGCTTACGTCATTTTTTCATTATTAATGGATTTATTCTGAAATATTGCTTACTTAATCATTAATATATATTCTTAACTAATCCAATCCTAATAGTCAATACGCAATATGAGAAATATTTTTCTAGTTTTAATATAAGGGCTGAAATCTTCACACAAAGATTGGTCAAAATTGTGTACAGTTTAGCGTGGCTGGGTACAACTGCTAGTGATAGATCTTTTGAGTTCTTCTGAGGTGAAAATTATAAATAGCATAATCCACAGACGCTGATGTCATTTTCTATCATTTTTAATAGGATTAATCAGACAATTTGCTTACTGTCCAATGTTTATTAAAAAACTATCAAATAAATAAATGTTTATAAACTATCAGTGGCAAATATCGTAAAACTGAGCATTGATTGAATAAAATTCAAATAGGCACTTAGAATTTATTATATTTTCAAAAATGTAAAAAATATGATGTGCGTCTTATTTATTAAAACGTAATGTTTTTAACTAGGTTAAGTTATTGTAATATTATATGACAATCATATCAATAAAGTAAAGATATAAAATCATATTCTAATTAAAGAAAATTGAAAATATCCTAAATATATTCAGTACAATTGATTAAATCGAGAACCTAATTCGGTGACTATATAATATGCACGAGCACAAGATATGCACAAGATATTCAAGGTACAAATTTGTTATCAGGTTATCACCTACACATTCTTCCTTCACGACAGAAAACAGTCACTATGCTTCTTTGATTCAATATTATGATTCAGTATCATTTCTATTCAGCTGTTTTATTAGTTATTCGATTTATACTGATGTTCCTTTCTCTTGATCTGTTCTCTTTGTATTTTAAACAAATATCTCTTTATACTTTAGATCAATGAAGCGAGAGATACGCCTCAATTTTTGAAGACTTTATTAAACAGTTTAAAGAAGAAAAAAGTCACCTGTATTGCAAATACTTTGTCGATAATTAAATATAAACAGCTTAAAAGTTTAATTTAATTAATATTATTTAAGTAAATTTATAATGTATAATTTGAGTTCTTCAAATGCTCTGAAATATTTAATCTTATTGGATCTCTTCAGTAGTACGTATATTAATAACACAACACAACATCTTGTTATAGAAATTATATATGTGAGCTACAAGTCAGCTACATAGTTCTTTAAATTTCTATAACGTGTATCTACAATGTATGATTCATAGAATTTTCTATTTTAATAACATTACTTTTTATTAATTTTTATTTTATAATTGTATAATAAATTTGTTTTGAAACATTTTGCGGAAGAGAAAGAAATAAGTAACTGCAAGCTAACATAAAATCTACAATTTATTCTGAGTAGTTATAAATCTTTCATATTACAATACAAAAAAGATATGATAAAATTATATAGCAGCTTTCAATATGTGGATATTTGAGCAAGAATTCTAAAAAAACCTATATGTTACAAATTTTCATCAAATATTTAATAAAGCATTAGTAGATTTAGAGTAATATTGCAATTGTTTGTTCTAATATTTAATTATAAAAAATTTGGTAAAATACAGTTTAGATCGATAAACCAGTTTGATGGATCCCGTCACTATGATCGATTAATTTTGACGGTAGAAGACTTTTATTTAATTTATTCACATTTCTAAATTTGTGTAATAAATAGAAAGAAAAAAATTAAAATCTGCTCTACTAATTTATTTAAATAAAAAATCCTATTTTCTATTTAGCAAATATTTTCATTTTTTACGATTAAGAATTATATGTTAAATATGTGACCAATATATAAGAATGAAAAATTAACAAATATAAAAAAATTTGAATTACATCCGATTATAAATATATATCCTTAATGTCACTCCATCAAGTATCTACCACTTGTCTCAGGTGTCAACATCTTGATCGTTCTTCACCACCTTTCTCAGGTGTCATCAGCTTCATTGTTCTAAGATTATGTATTCGCTTAAACATAAAAAACCGTTAAATTGTTTCTGGAACTATGCCAAAAATAATGAAAATTATCCTTATAAATACAATTTTAATTTGAGTAATATTTGGGCAAATTTTATACATCCGGTGTAAAAAATCACTTATTTAATATTTTCTACGTGTTTATTTAGGGTGATCCTGAAGAAAGTTTAGTTTTTTAACAAATTTGATATATTTAACAGTTTAAAATTTAAATAATTTCAAATGATTTCAAATGTCCGATTACAATCTTCTGTATATAAAATAATGGAGAAGTAACTAAAGACAGAATAAATTTTCTTATGGAAACTTTAAGGCGTAATGCCATAAAAAATTGAAATATATACTACTGAAATATATTCAAAATCTGGTCGTCCAATTGGTCAACCAAGACATAATTCAATTTAAATCATTCAAGAAGCTTTAAATTTAGATAACACCTTGCATATAGGAAATGTTTCAGTTCTCTTGAATATTTCAGAAACGACACTTTATCGAATTCTTGTGGATGACACGATGAGTTCTACATATGATATCGGAAGATCTTCGTATGAAGAGAGTAGAATGTTGTACTGCTATGTTGGCATCTTTTAAATCTCGCTTAACAGTATCAAACTTATTCATTTTCGATGAAAAGTAGTTCTATTGTACAAAGGTAGAACCACGACAAAATGTTGGATTCTGGAACTCACCAGATGATAAAATTCTTCAAACGGTAAGCGCTCAACAATGGAACGCAAAATTATGGCAATTGTAGTAGTACAACTAAGAGAAACGCACTTCTTTCGATTTGTGTTCCCCAGACTGGAATCAATTATAAATCGTCTTGACTATATTGATAGAGGTGATCTCAATACTTTTTACTCTAAAATCGTCCAACTTTTACTGCTGATATGATGACAAAGAAATTCAACAAAATGTGCCAAAATTTTCGTTTGATTATTTAAATTAAAATGAAGGCTATTATTAGTAATGAATTTTTTGGGTGTAATTATTGACTATAATTAGCTAATTAATATTTATCTGTTTCTAATTAATTGTAAATATTTATAAATTTTTCATTAATAGTAAATTTATTATTAATGAAAAATACTGATTTTTTGTTAAAATTGAAACTTACTTCAGGAACACGAGTAGTATAACTATTTCAATAAATTATTAAAATCATAAAATGTGATAATCAAATTTTAAATCAGATTGTATTATTCAATTTTAATAAACCCACTATAAATAAACCTATATTTGTAAACAAATGTAACGTATAATCAAAACGAAATTTATGGTTACTTCATAATTCTAGATTTGTAGTTGTAATTGTTGTACGCAGTTTAAGAAACAAATCAATGTTCAATCCTTTTCCAGAGTAAAATAAAAAAATCTAATTGAAAAAGCAATTACAGTAAAAATTTCAGCGTAGGTAAACGATTTTATGGATTAAAAAACTCGAAGAACATCAATTAAAGCATTCATGCTTAAGACTTAAGTACATGATTGTGGAAATTAAATCTTCATTGATTTTTTTAAAAACATTAATATGTAGCCTACACTATAATTATTAATCAATATTTCAGATGTGTATTTAATATATTCTATTATGTTTACTATAGAGTTTAAACCATTATTCAGATACTTTATTCAGATACTATTATTCTCGAATGCATATTGCACTTCAACACACGTTTACATCATTTGACTTGATGTAACGATGCTCTCGTTTCACCGTAATGCGCAGAATTCTGTTAATGCTACCCCGCCGGTTACCCTGTAGTGCTAGGCTTACATCGTTCGTTTTTTATAATTTAGAGTGCAAAAAATATTTGTATGCAAATCACCGTTACGTTTTCAAACATTTAATCATTTTATTCCACATTTATAAAAACTAGAATCTCTAAAAATGACTCACCATAGTATGGTGCACCTTAACAATAATTAAATTTACAAATATGTTTTAATGATTTTTATTTCTTGAATACAAGTTAAATAAAACAAAAATAGAAAAATTTTATGTACATTTTAAAAAATATGTTTAATATCTGCAAGGAGAGGCTAACAATAAGCTAAATAATATAATTTTACAAAATATTGTTTATCTCAGATGTTGTAACCCTAATATATTATATCATAAAACCATTGATTGTAATTACAGAGTGTAATTAAGCTTGACATAAAACTTTGATTTATTGTGTATTGTAATAGCATTTATAATAATATTATAATAGTATTTCAAATATGTTTTTTAAACAAATAAAATAGTTTTCTTCTTTATGCTCCTTAATTAAGTTTTACATGGTACTGTTGTGCATCTTTTATTTTATAAAGAAAATATTCCTTTTTGATATTTTTATTTACCGTGAAATTTGCCATGAACTATAATATACATGTAATTTTGGATATCATTCTATACTTAAAATGCGGAATGCCTTCATATATATAAATGGGTTCAGATTACTAAATTATTACCTAGCACATTTAATTGGTTAATCAAGTTTATTTTTTAATCATGTATTATATTTAAATAAAATAAGAAGAAATAGCGCTTGCTGCTAAATAATTATAATTGATCGCAAATTTTCGATGTATACCTCCGAGTAATGCGGACTAAAAAAAATATTTTAGACAACAGTATAGCATATTAAATACTAAAAACGGTCATGTAGGTCTACATATAGTTGTGGTCAAATCATAGTAGGTTGAACAGACAGGTATATATTAATAAGTTAGTAAGGTAAAGTGTCAAATATCGATATAAAATTTAATCTGTGAATGAGAGATATAACATGTTGTAAAGTGTCCATTATTGATACAAACTTAATCTGTAAATGGGAGATTTGTAAGCCACTAAGTACATAATTAATTAGAAGATTAAGAATTCAAGTTTCTCTCGTTCATTTTTATTGTCTATTGTGCGATCAAAATCGTTTCTTCGAATCGTAAATCGGTTTCATTTTTGCTTGTGGTAAGTATACTGGCGAAGGACTTCTGCATTTTTGTGTACCGAGATTTTGTCGCTAGATAGGTGTTCTTTGTATCTTATGTGTAGTTTGAACTAATTGTAAATAAGTGTAGTTCTCTGATCGTACTGCTCATATATGTTCTTGACATTGTAGGCATTTTAGAGAGTAGACGTATATAATCTTTCACAGATTAAATTTTGTATAGATATTTGACATTTTACCTGTATGTTCAACTACTCTACTGTGATATGAACACAAGTATAAATATGTACATGACCAGGTAGTATATTTCGAAAATTTGCGACCAATTATACTATTTTGCAGCAGGCGCTATTTCTTACTATTTTAATTTATCTAATGCTGCATAGGGAACAAAAATCTTATACATTATGTTTCAATTTCATTAAAAAAATAAATGAAAATTTTACTAAAAATATTGTTAGAAAGTATTTAGCCGCATAAATATATTAAAATGTATACTTCTTTGTACTAAATATTTAAAAATATATATTTTTCGTTTTCATAAAAGATAAAATAAATATAGATACTATGTACTATAATATGGAAACGAACGTTACCATATCAAATATTAATATTTATTTGTATGCATAATTCCTCATATGATATAGGTATCTCACGTTTATTGCCATACCAAAATATATGTACACTATTTTAATATACTTATGATTTGTGCAATACACTTCGCTACATACTTATTTTTTTATTGACAAGTCATGTGGTCATTGGACATAGCAATAATAAATGTACCTTAAAACCAAACGAAAGCAAAAGTGACATCATGATTTATACAAAAGCTATTTATTGAAATGTATATTGACCATTCTTACATATATACTAATAAAGATCACACCACCAGTATACATAATTAGTTTAGCAATATATTATATAACATATAAATTTTGTTCGTGGTACCCAGCACAGCCAGAATACTTTAAAATAAAAGTTTTAGAACACGGTCAAAGCGATATGGAAAATAATTGAAAAAATGACTCACTAGTTTATCGAAATATGTAAATTATACATACAATATATGTGGTTTTGTTAAATAAAAATGTTTGTATTATAAAATATATATATATAGTTCAAGTATTTTATCAAAATACCAAACTGAATTGGGCGGAATGCCATAAATGACATAACCGAATCAGGAAAATAAGTAGAAATGAATGTTTTTGTTAGTAAATTATTTAATTAATTGTTTACTACAGATTAAATAGTACATATAGATTAAAAAACAAAATTACAGTATTAGTGATAAAAATACAAAATATAGAAATATAAATTTTGGGTAAGATGAGAGGTTTCCTTGGATATCAAAAAAATAGCGTAATAATAACATGAAAACTGGAGAGCAGTCCGCTTTTAAAAATATATAAAATGGGCAGGATTACACAAAGATAATGGGTAGGATTACACACAAAACAATTGACTGAATTACACACAAAGAAAATCGAGCATTAGGTGGGATGAAATCTACTTTAAATGCAAGAACGACGACAGAAAGGTTGTATTTTTCAGAGAGCAGACTAAGTGACACTTCGAATTCATTGATGTTGGGAAGGGGACAGAGTTGGCTCTGAAATGAAATACGAGAAATTTAGACAGTTATAATATAGTTGTATCATGACGAAGTCAAAGTAATTGAAAGGGGGATTGTGTTATGTATTAAGTCGAAGTTTTAAAATAAGTAAATAATGTTTACACATTTATTAATATAGTATGAAGTGTAATTATAAGTATCATTATAATGTAAGCGAATTCAAACGGCTAATTGGCAGTACTTTGTCCCAAAGAAATGTAACCAATATTTGTTATGAGAGGCGTCGGTGATCTGATGAAGGAGCACCCATTGGATTTGTTTGTTAATTTTTGGTATTTTTCGTATATAAGTTATCGAAAAGGGGGTAATTGTATATCCAGACTCAAGGAGGAGTACATGCTTTGCTTTGCTCTTCATTTCAACTGCAGGTTACCGACTTAACTAGTGTGTTATTTTATGTTTTAATGCATCAATTTTTTTTTTGATTCTGTGGAGAACTGAGTATAAATATTGACTAAATATAAAACACATTGATTTCATTTATTATATTTAGTGTCCGAAATAATTTACAGCCAAGTTCTACATTATAATCATTGTTATGTTTCTGTCATGCTTCAATTTGAATACATATTCAAAACAAAAAACACTTATTTTACATAAAGTATAAGTCGCGACCTACCGTGTACCCAGTTTATGTGGGGAACGTGACATCCGCTATTATCACATCGCCTTCGAGCACTAGATGCGTCAACAACTTGGACTCCACGGTTTTCTCGACCTTGATTGGCGAGAAGAGGCCATCACAAAATACCTCGTAGCTGTCCCCATGGCTGAGCACTTTGATAGCGAAGGCCTTGCCCTGCACAAGGCGCTTACAGTTCACCGTCTTGGGCTGACTCCAGAGGCTGTTGGTACGGCTGCTCACGATGAGAGCAGGCGACTCGCGGCTGCGGAGAACAATCTGGAGACCAATGTCGGGTACATTGTCCATGTCCTGGACCAACTGCATGGATCCTTGCTGGAAGTTGATAACTCCCCTGGAGGGTGGAGGGTGGAGGGTGGAGGGTTAAAGGGTGGTGGGCCGAGGGGTAAAAGGTGGAGGATGGGGTGTAGAGGTTGAAGTGGAGGTGAAAGTTGGGTAAAGGGCGGGGTTGAGATGAAGTGAATGTTAGTTTTCAATGGCGTTCAAAATCACGGCGCTTCTAGGATTTTGAAAAACCTATTTTCAATTAAATGAATGAACTCATCAACTCTACGCATATTTTAGATTTGAACATTTCAAATAATAGGAGCTTTACTTTTTTTAACTTAATTACAAGTTCTCAAATTGAAGATATGTAATCTTATTAAAGTTTAAAAATATTAACATGGAGTACATAGGCCTACTTTGAACCAATATGAGTTTTTCCATTAAACCATCCTGATATTATTATGAAGTTTTGTTTCTTATTTGACAGTCGCTTTGATACACAATTTCTGGTTCTTCTTTTTATTTGTTTTATGGTGATGTTGAGGATTTGAATAGAATTTGTTTATTTACTATTATTGACAACTTTGACCACTAATGACAATGTGCTGTTATTGACAACTAAAGACAATAACTATTTAGACTTAAATATCTATAAAAGAGATGCTTACTGAATTTTACAATATATAGAATTGAAACAGTATATCACTAAGTTTACTTAACTTCCATACAAATAGATATAAAGTCAACAATCTTTTACAGACAAATTTACAGACAAAATATATGAATGGCTTACTCGCTGGCAGAATAATAAGGAATCTTTCCGATGATTTTAATCTCCGTGCCCTCTGTCCACACCATAGGCATCTCGATCACCGATGGAAGCGGCTGAAGTGAAAACACAATGAAATAAAAGTAAATACGCGAATATTTTACGAAACTCGATCGGCTAACCATTATTTATTAATTTATTTAAAAAAATATATTTAATTTAAATTATTGATAATTTGTATTGCTCTTATGAATATACAAATAAGTACTAAAATAATTTGCAATGTATTATACCTACGAATCAATAAAAGATAAAATTAAACTTTCCTAATTAATTAATTAATAGAATTCGTTACTTACTCGTTTGAAAACTAGTATATTATATATAAAAATGTATAACATTTAAATCTAAAATTGAAATTTATAAATTGCTCATAATCTTTACATAATCTTCATTTTTGTGCAACAGATTAAATGAATAAATTATTATTGATATCAGTAGTAATACATATATTGAAATAAAGGGGTGCGTCTATACTTTAACAATTGCATTTAAATACAACTATATTATTTTAGGAAGATTTTATACTTTAAATATAAACAGGTATAGGTAATTTCCGTGGGATGATTTGTTAAATAAAGATACAAATAGGACAGGGTAAAATGATTACAAAAATATTTATAATTATTTCAGGTAAAAAGTACAAATAACGTAACATAGTAGATCGGTAGATATATATAACAGGAAAGGAAAGGAAGTGAATTTTGACTAAAATAGGATATATATTTTTATTACTATATCACATTTACCCGTTTCAACTGAAGTGGAAAAGTTTAAAAAAGAACATAATAATCGTTAACATTTTTAATAATATGGTATTAGTAAAAGCATTGTGCAACAAAAATATAAAACACAATTCAGACTGCATTTGAAAATATATCGCACTACATAGATAGTTGCACAGAATAAACACATTGTATTTCAAGTAACTCATGTGACGTACCAATTAGTAAACAGGTAAAAAACTGAACTTGAAATTATAATTATTATGACTGCGAAATACATTTACCATTAAATTATTATGTCAAAGTTGCAACAACAAAAACTAAACATATATTTTAGATAAATATAATCAGTTTCTTCTGGTATTTTATTAAAAGAAGAATTTAGAAGTTTTACTAAAAGTCTCAATTTTGTTTTCTATTAAAAAAATTGGCCAACTATTTTAATCGCTGTGAATGTGCACCAACATGAAATATATTTATTCACACATTTATTAAATAATTAGAACAAAAGTGTTGTACTTAAGAAAATGATATTTTTTCTGAAAATAATATAACAACAAATAATATACTTTATTCAATATTTTTTAATTGTAAAATTTAAATTATAACGTTAACTAAAACGAATAATTCATTTGTTTGTTTGCATTAAATTAAACAAATTATTCAAATAAATTTATATTATAATTCATCTATGTATGCAAATATTAATCTATTGTGCATAAATGGGCATACATGAAACATTCATATAAATGTTAATAAGAAGAATGTCGTCAATACTAAAATATGACATGAATGGTTGAGAAACATATTGTCTAACACAACACAAATAGCGTTTAAATGAATAATTACTAATAAATATTAATAAGTAATAAATATTAAATACTAATGAATAAAAACATATATGTAGGCACTACACGCTTTTTACTAAAGTAAAATATACCAATATTTATTAATACTGATATAGAGGTAAAAATAGACATATGGTTATTATTGAAACTACTTTATTAACAACCAGTAACACAGGCAGCCACCGGAACGGCATAATTAATGCCTTACTCGTGCTGTAAAGGAATTAATGTCTTACTAATGATTGAAAATAAATTAATGTCTTTTTCGTGATGGAAAGAAATTATTGTCTTACTAATGATGGAAAATAAATTAATGTCTTACTCGTGATGGAAAGGTCAGATCTTCCAGGTCGAAGTCTCCGTCGATTTTCACGTAGAGAATATCTGGGGCGTCTAGCGGCACGGGGAGGACATTGCTAGTGATTGGTCGTCCGTTGAACACAACCTGGACCAGACAGGTTACACAAACAGCCCTGGTGAGCATATACAATAGTACTCGGTATTTAAGCATCTGATAGCGACAGACGTGTTTGTTTATTGTGTATCAATGTGAACAATTGCAACAAATTGTAACGGAGTGATCCTAACTTGTTTATTATTATAAAAGGTTATTTTATTTTATATTAAATATTGTTAGACCTTTCTGAAGTTTAGTCATAAATATTAGTTTTTTTCTTTAAAACCTCCTGACATTATTATAAAAAAACTGTTTCTTATTTGACAGTCGCTTTGATAATTTCTGGTTCTCCTTTTTTATTTGTTTTGTATCATGTTGAGGAATGTATAATTTAAATATAAACGTAAATGTATCCATTTACTATTAGGTAAAAATGTTTACAACACGAAAAGGTTATTTACTGTATTCATTAATCAGGGATAATGTTTTTAGATTAATTAACAAGTTAACATACAGTGAATTGTTACAATTTTATTGAATCCTATGTATAACAATTATAATGGATGCTTTTGGCGTCTAAGTTACGTATAACTATATAATCTTTAAACATAGTAATAGTCTAAAATTGTAATTCATATATATTTTTTCCTCTGTATATTAATATAAAATACTTTTTTTTCAACTTATAATTTTTTTTCGAAATCAAACAAAATTGATACAAAGTTATTGTGTCAAATTTCAAATAAAATTTATACACTCCAGTTATAATTCTGTGAAAATAATATTTTATTTGTTAATTTGTGTACCATGGATCTATAGTAAAACGTCATATTGAAATTATCGCATTAAAATATCGTATTGACATTTTTGTTTTGAAATTATCGTATTGAAATTATCATTTTGAAATGATCATTTTGAATTTATCGCATCAGAAATATCATATTTAATTTGTTTTTCAATATACAATACAACATTTCTAATTTTACGACAAAGCAAACATGACCATAGAAATATAAAATTTGAATTTTGAGATCATTATTTGCACATTTTTAATTATCTAAAACATATTTATAAAATTTTTAACAGTAATACACATTTTACGGGTTGACACGTTTATCCCTAATCTATCAATATGATGAACAACCATTTCAAACTGATGTCACTATTAACATTCATTCTATATATTTTGTGTAACTTCGAAATATAATTATAACTCAGAATGTATAGATACTCAGTATAATACTATTATTTAGTAGAATTTAAAATTCTACTCAAATTAAAAAGAATTTAGCATAATTGTATATTCCTTGCGTGAGAGCAACCATTATAGCGAATACACACTGCGCATCATATTACTACAATAGTACAATACTGTATTACTTTTAATAAAAAGGAGTACAACGTAATAACAGTATACACTTGGTTTTTGTATCTATGACAACACCCTTTAATTGCAATTTTATTGTCTTCAAAAAAGGTGTAACAATGTTAATATGTCTCACAAGAGTGAATATAAATACTGTGGCTCACCGAAACAGTCCCATTCTGCTCCTTGAATCCCAAGGTGTGGAGATTGAGCGTGGATGGTAGGTCATTCAGGACACTGACATGGGCCTTCGCATTGAGGCCGTAGCATGACGTCATCGAGAGGCTGTTCTGAGTTGAGTTGATCTCAAACTCGAGGACTGGACGGACAGTGGGGTCTGTCAGAAGACCAACGTAAATTCTGGCCGAACAAAGGTGTGTGAATATATATATATATATTAAACACATCACTTTAATGTATATATATAGGTCTTAGTAATCAATACATATTCTAGTATAATCTATTAATGAATATTGTTATCACAAATATAAATAGGCGATATGAACTATTATAGATAAATATAATTTATACAGATGCCAGCAGCGTGGATGTCATGAAATTAAAATTAAAATGAAGTACTCAAATCTCTGTAAAGTATTTGCAGAGTGCGGTACTGATCATCTGAATGCATCATAAATTAATATAAATATTTTTTGAATTTGTGGTAAAATTACATATTTGCTACAATTTTTTAAATTCTGCCGTTGCATTATATCTATGAGATACTAGCTATTCCTAGTAAGTAGTTTTCCATTTAAGTACACATGATTGGTACCAATAAATTATTGCGTACTATTACTTTCCTCAATAGTAGTAATCAACTAAATAATACAGTTCAGACTGAATACATACATAAATAACCTCCATTTACCGCTCAAGCAAAGAACTCTTCAGTTTGCATACGCGTACCTTCCCCGATTATAAGCTTTAATGTATGTAATTATTGTTTACATTTACATTCGTGCACAGATTGTAACATGAAAGCCTTCATAATTTTTGGGTATATTAATCAAGAAAATCAGGTGAATATAATTAATTGTGAAACTATGTAAATAAGTAAACGATGTATAATTATTTTATAAAATTATCCTTAATGCTTAAAAAAACTTTTTCCAAAATGTAATTGATGTTAACTTAAATTTGTAATTAAGTATTATATACAAACTACCCGGACCTTGCTGTGACATCCTAAAGAACATATTTAGTGCTTTATCATTATGTAATATAGTGTGTCATATCGTATAAAGTCTACATTTTATTTATGACATGTTATCGTATATATATATATATATATATTTTATGCAAAAAGTCATAGTAGAATACCCATACAAGAAATAATAACGGAATAATAATTTTATAATTCTTGCGAGGTAAACATGAACATCGTAGGTAGAAAGACATTAAAGACATAAATGATTTATTTTAATTTTAATAATTTTTAATAAATAAGATACCTAAAATATCTCAGAAAAAAGACAGTTAGGTCATTAATAAAAAAATTCTGAAGCTTTCAGAAAAGTCAATAGAAAGCTTAGTTCTAAACAAACCTTTTCGATAACGGTTTTACTTTTGTTCTGAGTACGATATTTGATGATTTCTCAAGCGACTTAGGAATTCTGGTAATCGTTGGCAATCGCTGAAAATAACAATAACAATATTAAAAAGTGCAAAAATAAAATCCAAAATGATGGAAGAACAGATAAATGTAATGTAGAGAATGAATAATAATAATTTTCATAGACACAGTGATTAACAGGTTAATTCATCTGCAGACTAGTTTCGGGGTGTTGCCCCTCATCAGTATAGAGTAGCAATCTATCCTACAACCTAACGATTGATAAGTGAACCCGCCAACCACTGGAGTGCAAACTGCCAAACACTCTGAGCCTACTTATTATTTGAAGCCAGTATACCGCTAATCGCATTTACTAATTATGCACATACTTTATGTAATTGAGAATACAACTCGATAGATGTATAAAACGTAAAACAAGCAACTTATTTTTATATGAAAAGAGAAAGCCTCGCTCAAGCTTATTTTCAATCTTCCTCTCCTTAAAAAAAGTAGGAATTTTGCCTCCTTCATGTCTTATATATCCATGGAGTTGTCCTCCCGATTATAAGAACTACGTGCATATTTACTAAATGCAATAGCGGTGCAGGCTTCAAGCAGTAAGTTAAGCTCAGAGGGTTGACGGCCAAATATGTGGTCTAGTATTTGGTGGGTTTACTCACCAATCGTTAGTTTGCTAGTTGGATTCCTACTTTGGACTGATGAGGGGCAAAACTCCGAAACTGTTTTTAAGATGGAATAACTTTTTCATTACTTTGTGTCTGTCAACATTATCACCATCTAAGCTATTGTTTCACCACCACCCATAACATTGTTTTGTATTATAAAATATTACATTATTTCTAATATATACATTCGAAAAATACGAATAACTTGTATGATGTTATACTTACTATTTCGTCTGGAAATTCGATTTCTGTGAAATCCACATCCCCTTCTAGAAGTAGATGCGAAAATTTTTCCAGATCAACGTTATGCGGATATTCACAGATTTTTCTGTCATTGAACTCAATCTATAGATAAAAGATATGAATGTACTTAAAGATTTACAAGGATAACTAGATGTGCACATGAATTTTTTACATGCATGGAGTACTAATTGTAATTATGATTGACGTAAAATAGTAGGCTTCTTTTCGTTTAATATTACCATCAAAGTATATATATATATATATATATTGTACTTTGGATAAATATTTGTACTATTTAAAAAATATTTATGGATATTAATTCATGCTTGAATTATAATATATTACATTTTATGTATTAAAATAATCACACGGAATAATTTAAAGAAAAATAAATGATATCCTTATAGATCAGCAAACATATCGATAAACTGTCAATTCTACATGTATGTCAAATGTGTTGTTTTTTTAATGTAGTAATATTTTAATACACTATTAACTAGTTTTAAATTGCTCAAGTGATCCACATCTGGATAAACAAATTTCGAATTCAAAACGTAAACGGTCTACCGGGGAAGATTAATAAGTTATATTACCAACGGTTGTTCTACAAAAGGCGCAAAAGTCTAATTTGATTTTTTTCTCTTAAAAGTATGTAGTACAGTGTTATTCTAAAATAACTGTGGTCTGTGGCAGCTCATGAAATAAATTATTTAACAGTTTATTAGGTATATTTGTAAGTTAATAGCATTCAAAAGATCTATACTGTAAAAATATATATGTATGGGATAATTATATCACAATTTTATTACCACAAAATATTTATCACAAAATATTGCTAGATATGTCAACGGATATGTTTCCTGAATAATAAAACAAATTATAAATTAGTTTAGTATGGACATTTGAGAACATTTGTCATTATTATAAAATAATAATCAATGTCTATAAATTCAAAAAAATCTTAAAAGTAGTCACTCACACCTTTACGTTAAATTATTATGTATGTATAAGGTTATATTATGACTGTTAAAATGATTTATCTATAAGCACCTTACTATTTTATAATACAATATACATGAAATTCCTAGAAAATGTAAATTGTTTAATTGTGTGTCATCCGTTTCATTGGTAAAAGATAAAATTACAAATTACTTTATAAGACTGGTTGCTTTCTAAGTTAGATAATTTTTAGATCCCGCAGTTAAATTACTAGCATTCATTTGCAGGTTTAAAATTAATAAAATAATCTAAACTAAATCACATTAGTATTTTCAATCAACCCCTTAGAAGGGTTAATTTTCATTTTATACCGACCAATTTTTCAATATTACTTCTATTTGTATAAACGTAGTAATACCTGGAATTCTCCGTTCTTGCTGACAATTGTGACGGCGAAATCCTTGCCCGGCCGAATCAAGGTGGCCACATCGTGGATGCGCGGCGCGTGCCACTCATCTCCGTAGAACATGTTGCATTCGAGGCTGGCGCTCTGCTGCGGCGCACTGAAGCTGACCGACATCCGGAACTGCTCGTGGTCGTCGTCGGCGTCGACGTCGCAGAGGGAGATCCGGATGTGTTCGGGCTTCTTATGCGCGTGTCCCTTGAATCGGATGCACTTGCCGGATAGGAGGGGATGTGGTAGCCGGGCGGTGAACGGCTCGTTCTAGTTGGAGGGGGGGGGACGAAGTGGTGGTTATGGTGGTGGTGGAGGGTTTTTATATCATATCACATCACATCATATCATATAATATTATATATATTATTTTTATTTATTATTGTTATTGTCATTGTTATTTATATTTTAAATATAAAAAAATTTCTAATAATCATTTATATTATGATTTAACTGTTTTTTTAACAGTGATTCACATTTTTTACGTCATCCATATGGTAGAATTTGCAGCATGATATTTGTTATCACAATACCCACATTGGTAGCTCAGAAAAAGATTATGTTCTATTACACTGCGTGTAACAATCATTTAACTAAGCCACCTAACCATTATAGAATGATACCACACATAATAAGCTGCAGTGAATAGTTTCCTCCGATGTTGGAGAAATTTTCCTGTAATAAACTAACTTTTTAATTCGTATAATACCTAATAACTAAGGGTGTGACAGAAGTTACTGTACAGATCAAATTAGTTACGTTATTTTAAAATATGTTTTTGAAATCATTTGATCATTTTCATTCATTTATTAACAATTTTGAGTAATAGGCCTACTATAATAATTATGTTGCTAGTTAATTGTATTATCCTCCATATTTATTTTTATGTAAGTTGTAATATTTTTATGCGATTAATAAAAATTATTTGAATAATTTAAACCGTAGAAACTTATTGTCCATACAACATTTATATTTGTATAATCATTACAATATATTATTATGTTTACAAGTGCCTTCATCTGTAACAAAAACCGGTAACTTTTAAATAGATAAATAAATAAATAAATAAGAGCAATATTTAAAATAATTATTAAAGTTAAATTTTAGATGCCTAAATTAATTAATGACTACATTTAAAAGAATTTAAAGGAAATAACTATTTCTTGTAAAGCTATTGAAACTAACTGTAATGTTAGAATTTCATTGCAAAATTTTACTACATTTTATATGATATGTATCAAATATGTATAAAATATGTCTGAAATGTATAGATCAATAATTATTGTAGATTCCAAAAATTATGCGA
Organism: Coelogynopora nodosa; assembly: GCA_034780555.1. Classification (NCBI taxonomy): domain Eukaryota; kingdom Metazoa; phylum Platyhelminthes; order Proseriata; family Coelogynoporidae; genus Coelogynopora; species Coelogynopora nodosa. The sequence continues at coordinate 44,457 of JAUZND010001676.1, forward strand.
GGTCGTAAGCATATGATAAAAAATAATTTTCATGTTTATTTTTAATTTATCAATTAAAATAAATATTAGAAAGAAAATACAATACAATAATATAAAATAAAATACAACCATTAACATATTTTTTTAATACAACCTGAAAGATATAATTAAATAACCATAATAATGATATGTCATTTCACAAATATATGAAAATATTGCTTTTGATTTAAAGAGTTATATATGCTAGAGTAGCTCATACAAAACAAAAATCATTCCTGCATAATCTATTCTTTCAAAGATTTAATAATAATAAAATGTTTTTAATGATATATGTGTTAGAATATTTAAATTAGGATTTTTACTTAATTAATAATAAGTATTAATAAACCAATAATAATTAAATGATTTATTTGAAATTATTAAATCAAACATAACAATCAACTTACTTAGCAAGCAAGTTTAATCAAATATTAATAATCTAACAAATGTTTTAAAAGTTTTTAAAATAAATAAAAAATTAAATTAAACTAAATTAATAATTTTTTTAAAATTAATAAATTAATGAATTGATAAATTAGTAAACTAATTAAATATCCACCATAATTAGATAAACATTATTAATGCAAGCACTAAGCATAACAACTTTAAAGCTTACTGTTAGCGGTCTTGCGACCATTAAAAATCGTATATAGATCTTTCCATCCCCATCCAGGTCATCTAAGGGTTTGGAACTATCCACTGATAAGGCATACGAGGAGATCATTTTTGATTCGGACATTAAAGCTTCTGATGAACTTGATGTGCTCGATGATGAGGTTGATGATCTTCGTTGTTTTAGAGGTGACTCTTCCTCTGAGATATATTCCACATTGGGATCGGGATAACTCACATGCGTATCAATTATTGATACAAAAGATATCGAAGGTTTCTCTTCTAATTTTGGTTCTTCATCTTCACTTAAAAGAGATTCGCTTGAAGAATCGTGTCGCCAACGATAGGTGGGCAAAGAAGTCTGACTATCAATAAGAGCTGATTGTCGTGGTAAAAGTATTTGTTTACTAGATGGCCATCCATCATCGGGAGATGTAAGCAGAGGCTTCTTTCTAATAGCTGCAGGCGAAGGGTTATTTACATTCACACCGATAGTTGCGCTATAAGACGGTTTAGACTGAACCATTGCTTGATGCTTGCTGCAAAATTTTGGTTCCTGGCGTGAAACTAATCCAGTACTTGCGCTACGTTTATATCGAGGGGGGATAACAGGCGCTCCAATGTCAATATTTACTATGGAAAGGTGTCTTTTACCTGAAAACGTATGTGAACCATCCAAAGAGCTCACATCATCAACGGAACTATGCAGACTGCTTTGAGATAGAGATTTTTCGTCATGTTTCAAGGAAAATCCTGGCAAGGAAGTGAAGTCTCTAGAAAATGGTTCTTCAATATCAATATCTACAGATGGAGGCAAATTTTCACTTTTTGGTATCCCCACAAATATCATCTTTTCTGTGATTTGTTTTAATACTGGCTCCAAAACATCTTCAGAATGTGATGTTTTCCGAATAGAGAGATCCACATGAAAATCTTTTTCAGAATTCCTTTCTGAAGAATCCGCCGATGATATGGAGGAAGTGCTGCTTTTTCTTAATGCCATTGTCTTAGTGGGAATTGCTGTCTTATCAGTTATAGGAAGATAACAATCAGTGTCAAATAATGGTGTTTCAACTGAGTCATCGTCATTTCTATCTCTTACATCTATATTCAGCTTATTAAGCTTTCCTTTTTCATCTGTGTCTAATGTACTGCTTGAGGCACTGCTAGTTATACTTTCATCTGATTTTTGTAGTTGTAAGTCGAAAGTGGGCAACTCAAAGGATGCAGAAACATCTTTTGGAAATTCGTGGTTTTCAACTGATTCGTATCGTTTATAACGGCCTGGTATATGAATATCCAACTCAGATTTAGGAATTTCATTAAAAATATAAACATCTGGATATACGGTATTCTGACCAGGAAAATTCCAGTTAGGCACATTTACAATAAATCCTTTGTCCACCATTCCTTCATCATTTTCTGTTTTAGAAAATGTGTCTCCTTTTCTTCGAAATATAAGTGGTGACCTTAATTTTGGCAAAGAAAGCTTCCATTCATTGTGATCTGATTTCGGGTTGGATTTTTCATTTGAATCATCTTTTTTGAGTTCAAATTCAGACTTTATTTCTAAAATTGGAACAATTAAAGTGCCGGTTTGTTGTAAGTCAATCGTGGGTTTATCTATTTCATTAGTTGATTGTACAATCAAAGAAGAAGCTGATGACGAAATACTGTTTCTACTACTGATAGCGCTATCTGGTTCTATCTCGCGAGATCTTACAGTAGCATCAGGAATAGGTATATAAATATCTGCAGATTCTTCAGGAAGTTTGATATCTGCTTCAACCATTGTTGTTTTTCCCACAACAGAATGAGTTGTAATGAATGTTGAAGCTTTCTTTACCTTTAAATCATCTTCATCTGAAGAAGAGGAGCTGCTCGAGCTACTGATTCTTTCGGTGTTTGAAATATTTTGTTTTTCAGGATCGACTTCTACTGAAGGATGATGATCGGTAATTTTAATTTCTGATTGTTGTGATGAATTAACATTTTCGTCATCGACTTCTATTCCTGCTTTAATGGGCTCATGACTGACTTTAATAACAGGAAGTGTGGATTTTTCATCTTTAGAAGTATTCATTTCGTCTTGTGGATGTGATAAATTTAATTCATTTTCTGGAGTCTCATTGCTAATATATGCATAGGGATCAATTAAAATCGTCTCTTTGATAGGTGCAGAAATCTTCCACTCGGGAATATTTACTTTAAATCCTTCTTTAACCATTCCATCTTCATCTTTGGTGTCCAAAAAGGAGTATCCTTTGCTGCGTCGAATCAAAGGAAACTTAAGTTTTGGCCATGAAAATTTTCCTTTGGTATTCTTCTGTTTTACCTTTGATGGCTTGGCGACTATGGGACTAAATTCCACATCAACTGGTTTTGTGCTTACATGTACATTTGGATCATATGAACGTGAGTCTAATGTTGCACTAAGAGAAAGATAATCAGAAATATGAGCATTACCTTCTCCACTAACATTAATGCTATTATCTGGTTTATTATCAATCACGTCCACGTCACTGTCCTCAATGGTAGTAATTGACTCAACTGACATTGACTTTTCTGTATCTTTGCTTAGAACAGGTTTAAATGTTTCTATTAAATTATCAATACCAGTCAAATTTGGTAAATCTACGTATATTTCATCCGCATCGTTTACTTCTTTTGAATGTTTTGAACTTACAGAAGATAGCGATGAAGAGCTACTTTTACTACTAATGGTACTTCCATGTTCTCTTTCACGAGCTTTAACCGTTTTATCGATGATTAGAAAATTTAAGTCGTCAAAAACTAAAGGTGGCTGTATAGTAGTTTCTGCACATGGAACCTTCAATGAAACAATTATACAACAATTAGCTTCATCGTTTTTCTGCTCTGACTGTCTCGATGACGAAGATGAAGATGAAACGCTGCTTCGTCTTTTACTTGAAAATTCTTTATCGTTTGATATCATTTCGACAAGTTTCAAGTTTTCAACTTGTGGAATCTCAACGGAAACATGAGTTTCTGTATCTAGATTTAGAAAAGATTCCCGATTTTCATTTACTTTATCTGACGATGACGACGAAGAAGTAGAATATGAAGACAGACTTATTCCGTCGCCAATTGAAATATCCAACTCTTCTTTGTCAATTGTTCCATCATGTGTTATTCCCTCAATTGAAGGTATCTGTAATAACACTGATTTTTCTACATCTTTACTTATAGAAGGTTCATTGATTTCAATAGAATTATCCGTGCCCATCAAATTTGGTAGATCTACGTATACGTCATCTATCTTTTTCAGTTCTACCGAATGTTCGGAACTTAAAGATGATAAAGAAGACGAACTACTTTTACTGCTGATGGTGCTTCCCGGTTCTCTCTCGCGAGCTTTAACCGTTTTATCAATAATAGGAAGATTTAAGTCAGAATGTAAAGGTGGTTGTATAGAAGTTTCTACAATTGGAATCTTCAATGAAACAAATACATCACAATTTGCTTTGTCGTATTTCTGTTCCGACAGTTTCGATGACGAAGATGAAGATGAAATACTACTTCGACTTCTAGATGCAAATTTTTTATCTGTTAATATACATTCAATAGGTTCCAACTTTTCAATTTGTGGAATCTCAACGGAAACATGTGTTTCTGTTTCTAGATTTACGGTTAACTCCTGATCTTCTTCAAATTTATCTGAAGCAGGCAACTTTGGCATTTCAAAGTATGCTTCTACTACATTTATTACTTTTGTTGAATGTTCAGAACTCAAAGAAGATAAAGAAGGAGAATGACATTTATTTTTTATGGTGCCTCCCGTTTCTCTTTCAAGCACTTTGACTGTTACATCAATTATGCTATCGACATATTGTTTTACGTCTGTTGGTGACACGTCATCTGGCATAATTGGGCAGTTTTTTGTAAGATTAATATCCATTTCAGCGATATGATCAATTGTAGGATCAAACTCATATGAGGAAATCTCTACTTCTTGATTTGAGTCTCGTTTCCTATAACGGCCGGGTTTATACGTTTCTAATTTAGTTCTAGGAATTTCATTAAATATATAATCAGCCGTAGAAACTATTGGAAATATGTTTCCAGAATTACAACTTTGTAAATTCCAGTCAGGAACACTAACAATGAAACCTCTATCAATTAGTCCTTCACCTTGGTCTGTAACAGAAGGAACGTCTCCCCTTTTGCGATAAAATAGAGATGGCCTTAATCTTGGCAGAGAAAATCTTCCCTCACTGTGATCCGATATTGGTTTTTTTTCCTTCTGTTTCTTTTTATCTTTAGTAGAAACATCTACTTCTGAGTTAATCGATTTGGTCTCTGTTTCTAAATTTGGAACAATTGAAATATCGACAGGTCTTGACTCTACAGGGATATCTAAAAGTGGCAAAACTGTGTGACGAACATCGATTTCGACAACTTTATTATCAGATAAATTGATATTTGTATCGTTAATTAGCGATGTTTTAGGTTCTTTTTGAGAGTGAAGATCAACATCTACAACGGCAGATACAACCTCTATAATAGGAACTTCTGTTGACATGACATCTTTCGCATTTACTTCCAAATTAGGCTCTGTTATTGACATAATTGTGTCGGATATACTCCAATTTGGTGAAATAGTAGCCAAATCCTGTTTATTATTTTCCTCGGACGAATGTTCGCTAGAAGAAGACGAAGATGATGAAATACTGCTCCTACTACTGATAGTGCTACCTCGTTCTCTCTCACGAGCTTTTACGGTGGAGTCAATTATTGGTAAATCGATTTCTGCACACTCATTTGGAAGTTCAATATCAGCTTTAGTCATTGTTGATATTCCCCCATCAAGAAGACTGGTACTAATTTTGAAATAATCTCTTTCTTTTAAATCGTTTTCATCTGATGAAGAGGAACTGCTTGAGCTGCTACTTTTTTCCTTCTTAGAAAGAATAAATTGCTGATCAAGAGTTGGCGAGATGATTTCAGAATCAATTTCAGCTGCAGGATGATTATCAATAAAGGGGAATAATTGAATAGGGTCTCTTGGTTGAAAAGAATTCAATTTTTCAATTGAAGGGTTAGTAGTGATGACCGCATTAGGCTGTACTACAATTACTTTTTTTAATGGAGAGCTTTGTCTATTAAATTTCCACTCTGGAATATCTACTTTAAATCCTTCCTTGATCATTCCCTTTTCATCCTTGGTGTCGAAAAAGGAGTATTCCTTGCTGCGCCGAATTAATGGAAACTTAAGTTTCGCCCATGAACGTTGTTTTGTGACCTCATTGTGTTTTAATTTTGGGGACTTTGGACTTATTTTTAGAGTGGCATCAACCGCAATATCAGATTTTAAATTTATGACTTCAGGAGTAAAAGATTCAGATAACCGATCATCTAATTCATTACAAATAGCATTACTACTGCTTGGAGCTGTTAAACTGAGTTTAATTTTTTTTATTGGCGGTATCTCTACCGCAACATTGTTGTGTGTCTCAAGAGTTAATGGGGAATCACAATATAGATTAATGTCATCTGAAGTAGCCAAATTGGGCATTTCATGTTTTAATTCCGATTCATTGTTCACATCTACTAAATGTTTAGAACTTGATGAAGATAACGAAGAAGAACTACATTGACTGCTAATTGTACTTCCCGGTTTCCGTTCACGGGCTTTAATGGTTGTATCAATAAAAGGAATATTGATGTCAGAATCAAAATATGGGGGTATAATTTCAATTTGATTAAATAATGGAGCATTAAATGAAGCTAGGTGTTCGTGTGTTCCCTCTGAAGTTTCTAACTTCGGCACCTCAACGTATGTTTGTCCTAAATCTGTCAACTTAACTGAATGTTCAGAAGTTGAAGAAGACAACGAAAAAGAACGACTTTTACTGCTGATGGTACTTTCTGGTTTGCTTTTACGAGCTTTGACTGTATTATCAATAAAGGGAGGAAGCAGGTTAGTACTTTCTGTCAGATTCACTGATTCATTTAAAGAAAATCTTTCTGTTTCATCTTCATTGTATTTCGACATATTTATCGCGTCTGATGACTTTTCAGATGACATAGAAGATGAACATAACGAAGGATCACTTCTACTACTGACCGTGCTTCCTGGTTCTCTTTCAAGAGCTTTGACTGTATGATCAATTATGGGAAGGTCAATTTCAGGAGACACGTTATGTTTATTTATATCAGTAAATGGAACATCAACTGACATAATTTGGCAGTTATCTGCAAGACCGAAATCCACATTGGCAATATGATGAGATAAACTACAGTTATCCAATGATGTACTGCTTGAGCAAACGCTTCTATTGTTTGAATCTAAACTGGGTAATTGCGCTTCAATTGTTGGAGTAAATTCGTATGAGGAAATTTCTGCTTTTTGATTTGAGTCTCGTTTCCTATAACGGCCGGGTTTATACGTTTCTAATTTAGTTCTAGGAATTTCATTGAAAATATAGTCAGCCGTAGAAACTATTGGAAATTTGGATGATCTAGTATTACAACTTTGTAAATTCCAATTAGGAACACTAACAATGAAACCTCTATCAAATAGTCCTTCATCGTGGTCTCTATCAGAAGGAACGTCTCCCCTTTTGCGATAAAATATCGATGGCCTTAATCTTGGCATAGAAAATCTTCCCTCACTGTGATCCGATATTGGTTTTTTTTCCTTCTGTTTCTTTTTATCTTTTGTAGAAACATCTACTTCTGAGTTAACCGATTTGGTCTCTGTTTCTAAATTTGGAACAATTAAAATATTGACAGGTCTTGACTCTATAGGGATATTTAAGAGTGGCAAATCTGTGAGTTGAACATCGATTTCTACATCTTTATTATCAGGTGAATTGATATATATATCGTCAATTGGGAATGTTTCCGTTACCTGCGGAGTGTGAAGATCAACATCAACAACGGGAGATGCAACTTCAATGATAGTAACTTTGGTCGACGTGACATCATTCGGATTTACTTCTAAAGGAGACTCCGTTGTTGATATAATATTATCGGATATAATCCGATTTGGTGAAATAGTATGCAAGTCTTGTTTATTATTTTTCTCGGACGAATGTTCGCTAGACGAAGACGAAGATGAAGAAATACTGCTCCTACTACTGATAGTGCTACCTCGTTCTCTCTCACGAGCTTTTACGGTGGCGTCAATTATTGGTAAATCGATTTCTGCACACTCATTTGGAAGTTCAATATCAGCTTCAGTCATTGTTAATATTCCCTTATCAAAAAGACTAGTACTAAATTTCAAAGATTCCGTTTCTTTTAAATCGTTTTCAACTGATGAAGAGGGACTACTTGAGCTGTTACTTTTTTCCTTCTTAGAAATGATAAATTGTTGATCAAGAGTTGGCAAGACGACTTCAGAGTCAATTCCTATTGTAGGATGATTATCAGTATAGGAGACAAATTGAATAGGGTCTCTTGACTGAAAGGGGTCCAATTTTTTAATTGACGGCTTATTAGTGATGTCCGAATAAGGCTTCATTAAAATTACATTTTTAGATTGAGGGTCTGGTCTACGAATTTTCCATTCAGGAATATCTACTTGAAATCCTGTATTGATGATTCCATCTTCATCTTTCGAATCAATAAAAGAGTCCCTCTTTTTGCTTCGTATTAAGGGTAGTTTAAACCTTTGAAAAGAAAGTCTTCCTCCGCTGTTCTTGTGCTTAAGTTTTTTAGTTCTTAACCTGACATCTTTGTTGGCACCGGGAGCTGTAACAGTCTTTGATCCAATGAGGACATTAGGAGAAGATGAATCAGGTAACCGATCCTCAGATTCATTGTTAATATTAATATTGCTGCTGCTTGGATCTAATACAGTGAAATCTACTTGCTGTATTGGCGGTGTTTCAATTAAAACTTTTTTTTTTGGGTCCAGATTTAAAGAAGGCTCATGAATTTCTTCAATTTTTTCGGAGCTTTTGAGATGTGGTAATTCAATATATAGTTCTTCTTCACTTTTTACCTCTGTTGAATGGGTGGATGAAAAAGACAAACTACTTTTACTACTAATAGTACTTCCACGTTTTCTCTCACGGGCTTTTACCGTTTTGTCAATAACAGGAAGATTCCAACTAGGTTTATCTATGTCATCAAAAGATATTTGTATTAAATTATCTTCATTGGAGTTTGATTTATTTTTTACTTCTTTTGACGAAGACGAAGAAGACGAAGAAGCGAAAGACGATGAAGACGATGATGATGAAAAAGTGCTGCCTCGATGTCTTTCGCGAGCTTTGATTGTAGAATCAATTATTGGAATATCTACTTCAGTTTTCACATAAGGAGCATCTTTATCAAAAAACGACACTTCATCAAACACGATTCTAGTTGTAGCTACAGCAATATTGCCATGAACATTGTTTAAAGGCATTTCAAGGCTACCATCACTTAATCTTTCTGATTCATCTGTTCCATGTCGTTGCTTTAGTTCATCCATAACTTTACGCCAGTTAGCTTTTGGAGTACTTACTGTCTGTTCGGATTTTGAGTGATCCCAGATTGTTGCGGGAGTCTCGTTATCATTATTAAAATTGTTTACTTCATCAGTCTGAATTGTGGGTTGAAAATCAACATTCGGTTTAACAATGTGTAAACGATTAGCTTGAATAGAGACATCTGGAATATTCCACTCAGGAATATTTACTTTAAATCCTCCGTCGACAAAATTATCTTTGCTATCAAACGCATTTATTTCGAAAATATGTTTTGCTTTGCTACGTTGGAACATTGGTAACTTAATTCTTGGAAGAGACAATTTTCCTTGAGATTTGACAATTTTAGAATCACTCTCTTTTAGTTTTATTTTAGGTTTTCTTGATTTATCAGGTTGTATTTCAGGATATCCGGAATTATGAGGATCATCTGGCAAACTATATTCAGGAAGACCAATGCCTATTTCAGCACTTATGTCACTTATACTTCTACCCTCTTTATCGTATGCTAATGGTTCTTTTGAAAACACTCCTTCAAGATTAGTATGCAGTTTTGGCTCTTTACTTTCCTTAACTATATTCGGAGAAATAGTTGGTTCACTTAAAGGTGGCATCAGTTTTTCATCAGAAGTCGACACATGTCGAGAATGCGACGATAATGACGAGGATGTACTACTTTTGCTGCTGATACTACTTTCTGAGTGTATTTTGTGAGCATTTACTGACGCGTCAATTATGGGTTGATACTGTTCAGATGTCACCAAATGACTTTTAGTTTCAATTTGTGGAACGGAATCCATTACACTTTGGGGAAAATCGGGGAACGTCAGCCATGGATCATTTAACCTAGACAAAGCAGATTTATCTACTTTTGTTTTCAAAATAACTTCTTCAAGTTCTTCTGCACTGGAAGAGGAAGGCGATGAAGAAATAGATGGACTGCTTGGGAAAGACGGAACTTTGCTTAATATAGCATCCATTTCTGGAGTTCGTTTTGCTTGAGGTGTTTTCAAAAGCAAATACGTCTCATTGTCACTGTCAATGTTTTCTTCTTCATACAGCTCAGCCATCGTCGGAACTATCATAGCCGATAAATGCGCATCGTGATAAGGATATTTTTTGCTAGGTCCGCTAAGTGACATATTTAATGGCAAAGAGGCTGTGCGATCTTCAAATTTTGCACTTTTTTTGTTTTTTAGTAGTATTGCTGGAGCTGTCACATTACCGCCCAACGTACTGTATTTACTTTTTCGTGGTCCAAACCAAGTCAACCGACGAGGTTTGGGTGACTTTGGTTTGTCTAAAGAAGTTCGAAGTGTTACTTCTAAAGGTGCCTCCAAGCTTGGGTTAGTCTGTTAGAATAGAATGAGGGTTACAAAAAGCGTGTTAATGCAGTTAAAAGAAATAGAGTGCATTAAATAAAAAGGCTTAAATATATACAGCAATAATGTTAACAAAGTAGAATATACAAAAAAAGCTATTATCAATATTTATGAGCATTTTCAGACAAAACACAATATAATTCATGATAGATTTGTTTTGATAATATTTAGACTGTGTTTTTTTATTGCTTTTTTCTATTATTAATATAAACCACATCTCTTTTCGGTAATATATTTTTTATTAAAATATAATAATATAGTTTTTTTACCTCATGTATGCAATTATATTTGTGTTATATACAAACACCCAAACAATTTTGTTAAACATTTACATATACAATACTTTACTTTATATCAAAATACATTTATATTTAAAATTATTCAATCGCATAAGTATACATTATATACATTATATACATACATTAAATACATTATACACACATATACATTTATATTTATATACATTACCTATACACATTATGTACTAATATTCTTTATTCTCAATTAAAAGAATTATTTGTTGCATTACTCATACTATAAACTTCTAATATACAAAAGAGAGATCTATTATTTGACGAAATAATTAATATTTGAATGTTTGAATAAGCGACACGATTTAAAACTTTTTCTAATTGTTAATTAAATAAATTCAGTAGATTCAAATAAAGGAGATCCAACTTCTAATCCAGCATTTAAATCTAACATTGAAATGCTATATAACCTTTTCCGGTTTGGAATTTTTTAACGATTCTGTGAGGGAGGGTCCTATAATAGTTCTGTGAGGGAGGGTCCTATAAGGGTTCTGTGAGGGAGGGTCCTATAAGGGTTCTGTGAGGGAGGGTTCTGTAATAGTTCTGAGAGGGTTTCGAATTGTAAGGGTTCTGTGAGGGAGGGTCGTATAAATTAAAATGTTAACATACAAAATAATGCATTTTATATTTGATTAGTCATGTATGAAACAAATAACTAACTATATATTGTGAAAAACGAGTATACAAAAAATCTAGAAGATTATAAGACTCGATGAAGTCCTTATTATTATACATTACAAATAATTCTAAAAATAACCTTTGATCCTTGCTGGTCAACTTTAAGGACGTGTTGGCCCGAATAGGAAGAATCACCGAAAACACCTTCATCAAATGGACCTTCTGCGCCTGTTCTCAAATGAAACTGTCCCGTAGTTTCCCCAGTTGTCCCTGCGGCATGCTCTATACAAGATAATTTTGTAAAATTTATTTAGAATTAAGTTCACCATGTAATTGTATACTTGTTTTTAAAAGATTTAGTATAAATGTTACCACGCTATTTTTATTGATAGAAAAAATATGTAGTATAACTACAAAAATAAGCGTAAAAACTTACCTAAATTATACGACTTCATTTTTCCAAAAACAGGCATCTTAAATAACCCTTTGGATGACCTCTTGCTTTTATGCTTTTCCGAATCAGTAGACGAGGAACTCTTTTTTCTTAATGCGATGGCAGGTGCAGACAAACTTTTGTCAATTTCAACTTCAGCCTCAACATCAAGATAAGCTTTGGGTTCTGCCTTAGTTAATGAAGCATCTAAAGCTAAAACAGGAGATTCAACTTCTAATCCACCATTTAAATCTAAATCAGCTTTCGGTTCTTTGACTGTACGACCAAAATGGGGCATGTGAATACCCAATCCGGCATTTTTCTTCCCATCTGAATCAGAAGAACTGCTGCTACTGCTTCTATCACGAGACTTCACTTTCAAGTCAACATCAGGTACATTTACATTACCACCTTCGTTTAAATCAAGATCAGATTTTGGTCCTTTTACTTTGCCACCAAGTTTGGGCATTTTAAGATGTGAATTCTGAATATCTATATCTGGTTTCTTAACATGTAGATCGATATCAGCTCTTGGTAATGAAGTATCTACATCGACAGTTGGCTTTTCAACTTCTAATCCAGCGTCTAAATCGATATCAGCTTTTGGACCTTTTACTTTTCCTCCAACTTTGGGCATTTTTAAATGCGGCATCTGAATATCAAATCCGGCCTTTTTCTTTCTATCCGAATCTGAAGAACTGCTGCTACTGCTTCTATCACGAGACTTCAATTTTAAGTCAATGTCAGGTACATTTACATCGCCGCTTGCGTTTAAATTGAGATCTGCTTTTGGTCCTTTCACTTTTCCTCCAAATGTTGGCTTTTTCATATGCGGCATATGAACGTCTATATCTGGTTTCTTTACATGTAGATCGACTTCAGCTCTTGGTAATGAAGCATCAACATCCACTTTCGGTGTGTTCACGTCCAATCCAGTATCTAAATCAAGGTTGGCCTTTGGTTCTTTCGCTTTTCCACCAAATTTTGGCATTTTAAAATGCGGCATATGAATATTAAATCCGGCTTTTTTCTTTCGATCTGAATTAGAAGAACTGCTGCTACTGCTCCTATCACGAGACTTCACTTTCCAGTCAACGTCATGTACATTTACATCAACACCTGAGTTTAAATCAAGATCTGCTTTTGGTCCTTTCACTTTGCCACCAAATTTGGGCATTTTAAAATGAGGCATATGTATACCTGTATCTGGTTTCTTAACATGTAGATCAAGTTCTGCTTCTGGTAATGAAGCATCAACAGCGACTGTTGGCTTTTCAACTTCTAATCCAGCGTCTAAATCGAGATCAGCTTTTGGTAATGAAGCATCAACATCTACTTTCGGTGTGTTCACGTCCAATCCAGTATCTAAATCAAGGTCAGCTGTTGGTCCTTTCACTTTTCCTCCAAATTTGGGCATTTTCAAATGCGGCATGTGAATATCCAATCCGGCCTTTTTCTTTTGATCTGAATCAGAAGAACTGCTGCTACTGCTTCTATCACGAGACTTCAATTTCCAGTTAACATCAGGTACATTTACATCAACACCTGCGTTTAAATCGAGATCTGCTTTTGGTCGTTTTACTTTTCCTCCTAATTTTGGCGCGTGAACATTAACCGATGGATTTTTAACACTTAAATCATGTTCTGTCTGCGGAAGTTTAGCAGACACAGCAACCGTTGGTGCTTGTAATGTTGTTGATGGTAAAGAAGCGGCGCCTGTAACATCCGCTCGAAATTCCGCATCGGAAGGATGATAGTTACCTGAAGTTAGAAACGTTAAAACACAAGAAATTAAAGATATTGTATCTGTAATACATTTTCTCATATTTGGTTAATCTAATTTGTAAACAGCCGTCATATTTTTAGTAAAGAATTAGTTAAATGTTTAATGTGATAATTTAAGTGAAAATTGCATTTTCGTAAGAAGTTGGAAGTATGTATTCTTGCATTAAGAAATAACCTGAATTAGGCATTTTGAATTTTGAATGATACAGTTCGACATTGATGGCAAATATACATAATACGTAGTGATTGAATATGTGTTCATTAAATGTCTACAAAAACATTATTAATTGTATCAAATATTTATTTCATTTATTTATTTTTTATTAAAAGAGATTGTTTTAAATAATTGTTTTTTAAATTAAATTAGTAACTTTCACAAATACAATTACCATTCGAATCATTTAAACATGGTGGAAAGGAACTAAAATATAATATTCACAATGAAAACAAGAAAATTAATTATCAAATAAATTGTGAAATCAGAAATTAACAATAGAAATAGAAAATTAACAAAGTTTTAACAATCTATACTGTAGCATATACCAATATATATAGCTTAGCGCGTGTTTGTAACGACATTATTGTTTAATAATATTTTTAAAGATTTTTAAACGTATTAAAATAATCGTTCTAAATAATTTATTGAAGCTAGTTTAAATTATATTACTTATGTATTATTTGTCGCATCACCTTAAAACATAATGAATTACAAATAAATGATAATATAAATGTAATATTTCATTTATAGTGTTGCGTTCTAGAAGCAGTAAAACTAATTAAATATGAATATTAAACGTGGTAGTTATAAAATAATAAGTATTTTGGTTTTATTGGAATAAATATCCCTACAAATTGTTATCATACATGTAACAAACGCAAATATACAGCATAATGACATGTATATAAAGTTAAACTTAAAACATTCTATATATATAACTGTATTAGTCTAATACTTCATTATCAATTTCTTTGAATAAATAACGCACTGAAATGTGTAACACTTTAATATTGCTATCCATTATAGTGTCCGTCAGTTGCTTTCAAAGAATAGTTCAATTTATCTTTATTTTACCAATTTTTTAAATTTTAATGTCGCGGCGGAATTCGGAAAAGTTTAATTTGCTAATAGATTGTTTCTAGATTAAATATACTCTGTAATATTTTCAATTATAAAATATGGAATATACTAAACGGTTTTAGATAATAATGCTTGAATGATGTTTCGGCTAGGTATAAATTAAATATTATTCTTATTGTAACGATCAACATTACAAAGATCGAAATATTTAATAATTATTTGATATTATTCTATATGAATTACTATGAACATTGTTATCAACATCTTTGAAAAGATTACATTTTATAATTTAATATAGTAACTTAACACACATTTAGTTTTATATGTAATTTTACCCTTATAGTATTACCTGCTAACCCTTTTTATCGCGTGTCATATCCTTAAACGAGATAAAATATTATTTTAAAAAAAATATCTATAACTGTTCTCGATAGTTTATATAAATGATTGGTTGTTTATAAATTTTTAAAAATTTGACTTAATCTTCGACACCTTATTTGATATCAATATCTGCAATTTCTTAAATTAAATTAAATTTAATTTAATTAATTAATCGAAATTACAATATATTTACAGAAATTTGTCTTAAGCTTGTAAACTTAAATCTGTCTTAAATTTGTTTTAAACTTTCAACTTTTAGTCTTTTTTAGAGAGCAAAACATTATTATGGTTCTACTAAATCTATTTTTTAAATACATATAGCCTAAACATATTAATATATTCAATTAATATAAATGGTATACAATGTACAACAATAATTTGAAGAATATCTATATTTCGGACAGTTCTATTAATATAAAACGATTTTATTATTACAATTTGAAGATGTAGGTCTCAAAGAGATTCAAGTAGACAATCATTAAATATAATAACTCTAAAATCGTCGTTTTTACTACTATATATATATATTAGGGAAACAACTAATATAATAGAAATTGTAGTAGACAATCCATTTTATAGAAAAAAAGTATCTTATATATTGCATAATTATGAAAATATCTCCCAATATTAATATGTTATGATAAGTATAGCTAAACAATGATAGCAATTACGACATATTTCATTATATTTCATAATAACTTTATAATATTTCATAATATGCTTTGTTATTTTTGCACCTACATTTATCGTATTTTTTGAAATTTAATTATAACATTGTCTAACACAGTGAATAATGCAGGCTAGACCATCGTTTGTCAATTATAAACACCAATTATAGAGTTTTAGAGATGTACTATTAATATACATTAAAATTAATAAACCTATTGATTTTAATAGTAAATTTATGAAAATATTTATTGTATTAAGGTTTTTGATATAATCTACAATAGAAAAGACGACCATACGTTCAATATACATAACGCATTTATAATCTTCAGAGTAAACCAGGTTTCTATAGTTAATAAAACTGGAAACTACTTAAAAAAGCAAGATCACATTTTTTGTTTTTGATGAATATACAGAATATTAGAAACTATCCAACTTGTAATCAATATTCAAAAAATAATATCTAGCTAAACATATATTTCGTTCGCAACAGTAACAATAAAAATTATTATTTTTGTACGATTTTTCAAATTGATAAGAAAAATAGATACTATATATATCAGACAACCTATTTGTATATAATCATATTATTGAAGAATGCTCAACATTATTTTAATGTTAATACTTAGGATATTATACTTTATTGCATAATTTTTTTTTTAATTGTGGTATTTTTAATATCAATATGTTTAGTAAACTCTGAATATGCCTTAAAACACACAATAAGTGTTGAAGTATTTGAAATACATCTTTTATATTTGTTTAAAATTAAAAAAATTAAAAATATTAATACTGAAAAAAGTAATTCATATTAGTGTTTCAATATTTAAGAAAAGTTGAAAAAAGGATTGCAAACAATTTGATAAAACATTATAATGAATACGTGCATAATCTTAATAATTATAATACTAATAATTCATAATTCTTACCTGCATCATTAATTGTCAGTTTTCCCTTTTTTTTCAAATGTGGCATTTTAATTTTAAAACTTGGTCGTTTGTGTTTCTTCGGTTTTGCAACATTTAAGTCAACTCCAACATCTGCTTTTGGCTTCCTTGATTTGCCAAATTTAGGAAAACTCCATCCTTTTTTCGTGTCAGAGAGATCCACTTCAAAAGATGCTTGTCGCTCAATTGTTGGAACTTGCACATTCATAGCGGCACCACCTCTTGGAAGGCTATGAAAATGCTTATCACCTGACGGTTTCCAATTGTAATCGGTATCCACATCCCACTCAGGCATAGTTCCAGCGTTCCAATCGAGATCGTGTTTTGAATGTTTGTCGGACACGGAAAATTCGGGAACTTTCCAATCAGGAAGACTCATGTTATATCCATGCTTTGCTTTTTCCCAACTATCATTAGATGAACTATCACTGTATTGACCACGAAGACCTTTAGATTTTAATTTAACATCAGGAACATCGATATCTACTCCGGCACCTAGTGTAACCCCACCTTTAGGCTCCTTTGTTTTCCCTCCCCATCTTGGATTCTTCATATGTGGTTTCTGAATATCAACCGATGGGTTTTTAATATCGATGTCAAGTTCTGCTTCGGGTAATGGTGCATTAACAGCGAATGCCGGCTTTTCAACTTCTAATCCAGGATCTAAATCAAGGTCTGCTTTTGGTCCCTTAACTTTACCACCAAATTTTGGCATTTTTAAATGCGGCATGTGAATATCATGATGTGGTTTTTTTACATGTAGATCGACGTCAGCTCTTGGTAATGAAGCATCCACAGCGAGTGTCGGCTTTTCAACTTCTAATCCAGCGTCTAAATCGAGATCTGCTTTTGGTCCTTTCACTTTTCCTCCAAATTCCGGCATTTTCAAATGAGGCATGTGAATATCATGATGTGGTTTTTTTACATGTAGATCGACGTCCGCTCTTGGTAATGAAGCATCAACAGCGAGAGTCGGCTTTTCAACTTTTAATCCAGCATCTAAATCAAGGTCTGCTTTTGGTCCTTTCATTTTGCCACCAAATTTGGGCATTTTCAAATGAGGCATGTGAATATCAAATCCGGCCTTTTTCTTTCCATTTGAATCAG
>JAUZND010001677.1:0-34446 GCA_034780555.1 Coelogynopora nodosa
ACATGGGTAGTCTTGTATTTTATAATCCCCCCCCCCCCCCCTCCTCCCGGATATCTAATAATATTTTAAATCTCATTTTGTTATAGAATGTAAGCATTACTTATGGTAGATGACACCATAAATATAAAAAAATAAAACGTTTATAATGTATCCAACGAAACTTGATCATAGACGAAAAACGATTACGAAGAAGAATTTTAAAGTAAAAAAGATAAGGGATAATGTTACATTTATATTGAAATTAATAAATGTTGTAATTAGGAATTTAATTACATATTTTTCTCGTTATTATCTCGTTATTATATAGATATTCACTTGAATGGGTTTTTTGTTGAGATTATAAATATATTTTGATTTAAAATATACATGAATAAACATGCTTCGCTTTCGATTTTCTAGTTTGTTTACAATTATCTAAAAATAAACTTTTATATGTATTGTACATATCTGATTGTATAACTAAATAAAGCTATTAACTAATTTTAGTCACCTGATATATTAAAAGAAATATTAGGTATATACAGTATGTTAAAATTATTAAATAATAACATATTTTAAAATGTATATCTTACGAAGAGGATTTTTTTAATAAATTTGCATTAATTATGAATTGAATAAGAAATGTAATAAAATAATGTTTTTTAATATTTAAAAAGTAAAATTAAACATCCATTAAAAACATTTAACAAAAATCGATAGGTATAATAAAATGGTATTTAAAAATGAGCGATACGCTGTATGATATTGCCTTTAGACTATCACCATTTTGATTACATGTAAGCAAAAGATGTGGTTAAACTATCAACATTTTGATTACATGTAAGCAAAAGATGTGGTTAAACTATTACCATTTTGATTAGATGTAAACAACAGCTGCAATGATATGCACCTGTTATATGCTGCTATATATTGTTATATTATTTTAAAAAAAAACTAGAATAATATTTTAAATAAATGACAAGAACATTTACCATAATTTTTTTATTATTTATATAATTATTCTAAATCTACTGATTTCTATACGGGACTGTTCGTAAATTTAAAAAAATATATATAAAAAAATAAGAATAAGAATTAATCGTTTATCAGTTGATCAGAACTTAGTTACAATTGATCAACATTAATTATTAAATTATGCACAAATATTACAATTCTTGTCAATTTATATATTAATGCCATTATATATATTGCAAATTTTTGAAGATTTTAATATCTATACATATACATTTGTGTGTAATATTTAATTACCGTACACTTATATTTTCTACCAATAAATATGTGTGCGACATCTATTGAACCTATGTTATTTATAGATTATATATAATAAATATTTCATAAATTAAAAACCTTTTAATGTTAAAAATAGTGAAAAGTAATATTAAAATAAAATAAAATATGGCTATGATCTTTAAAGAAAACAAAATCATTATTGAATATAATGATTTCCAACTTTTTATGATTTTATGCATTTGTTTCTTTTATCAAATACAATTTTGGTCACATAAATACAATACATAATTAGACGCCCACCGTCAATCACAAAAGTAAGTCAAGCCTGTGACAAGGATGAATCGTCTACAGCAGCGTTAGAAGGAACAACATCTGTCGGTGAACATTCTGAACTGGTGGTGGACGATGATGGGTCGTCGAATTTCGACAACTCCGTTGTCATCTTTTCTGGACTGGAATGATTGGGTCCATCGTGAGTGGGCGACACCTTCGCGGTAGCGGAGGGCGCTTCCAGGGAGCACAGACTCCCCGAAGTCTCCTGCTTTACCACCACTACCACCGGAGTAACGCTGTCGAGAGAGGAGTTGGACGCAGGGGGTTGATGGGACAGACAATCGCGCATGATAGTGTTGTAGACTTCGGATCGTAGGAACCGTTGGTAGGAGTCCTTCTCCATGAGCGCCTGGATCCGCTTTTGCGAGAGGTCAAATGTGTGACATGTTGGGGTGGCAACCTCATGCTGTGTCTGTACCCGGGTTGTTGAGTCTAGGTTGACCTAGATTATCGGAGAAGAGAATATGGAATTATAGCATTATATATATATATATATATAATATTGATGATCAAAGTGGAAAAGAAGTCAAAACATTGATTGAATCCTATGAATTAGACAACATGTAGGGAGGTATTTAACTACTATGCACAAAGACATATATGAACAATATTTGTTTATTTATTATTATAGTTAAGATTGCTACGTTATATTTAATTTAAATTTATAATGTATTACCATGTAAATAAGTTACCATTATATTGTTACCATGTTACCATTAAAATAAAATTCAACCTGTTTTTATAATTGTTAATGTTAATCCTATTTTATAATAATAATGACAATATTTTGTTGTCATTTTATTTCATTTCGTTTCCACTTTCCTTATATTGTTCAGAAATTTCTTTCACTCATATAATTCATTCATTTCATAGAATACTCTTTGTTGTACCTCTAGTATTGATTAATAATAGTATCACGTGACATTCGTTAGTTTTTCAATGAGGTCATTGTGACTTGTAATTAGATATAGTGTAACGACATGAATATCATTTTCCCCTTAGAAACTACTCTTTTTGATAGATGACATATAAAAAATTACAATAATACTAAGTTATTTAAAGCAAACCACAGACAAAAACGATTACGAATACAAACTTTGACGTTGAAAACTTAGAGGAGCAACATTTTTATTATTTAAATAATTTTCTCTATAATCAAGAATTAAATTATATATATGTATTTTTAGCAGTTTTAAAATAGAAATAATTCGATAAAAATCTCAATAAAACTTTTTAAAACCTTCCTTAGAAAACAATTAAAATGAATAAATATAAAAACTTGCAAAGTCCTGGATTTCTAAAGAATATACTATTTTGGAAAAACTAATAATTTCTTGGTATGACTTGAAAGCAGATTTCATTTCTTGCTAATTTCTGGATAAAATAAAATGAATATCTTTCATATTTTATCCGATAAATTGTAACTTGTATTTCCTAGTAAGAAATCCGTAAATATCTTTTGTTACTCTATAATGGATAATATGTATATACCTCAATAGCCTTATTGAACTTCCACCTTCAAAAGAAAGACGAGGTATTCATATTTCGTCTACTACAACACGACATGCCTTTGACATAACATTTTTAGACAGAAATAATATTTTGTAACAGTTCAAAATATTGTATTTTTCTATAACTGTTTTGCTATTAAATAGTTTTATGGCTTATTGTGCTACAATGATATTACATTTTTATTTATAAAATATGTCGATTATCTTCCGTTTTGCCGTCAATAATTATTTCAATTGATTTATTAAAAGCTCGACGCGCTAGATTTAAAAATGCAAAAACAACGCCATATAATTACATGCGTTTTAATAAATATTAATGACGCATTTAAACATTTAAAAACAATGCATTTAATTAGAATTATAACAAATAATACACGGTATATTTATTAACTCATACTTCATTTATAGAAAACTGCATAATTGATAATATTTTGAAGAAGTTAAAGAAAATTGGCTATCACTAAATACTTGTATGTTTACCTATATCAATCACACAAAACTAAATTCGTATTGAATTAAAAACCGAATTAATCTATAAAGCGACAAGCAATCAAAAATAGCTAATTAATATGATATTCACAAAAACAATATATAAATGAAATGCGTTTTATTCTAAAAAAAAGACTCCTCGTCTGCAGCTTGATCCAGCTAATGCATGCAAGTGCCTCAGAACACACATTGACTGTACTTTCTGTTGACTCGCCTCAATTAGATTAGAACTTTTGTCGATCAAATTTCCGTCATTACAAGTGCCCGGCAATGAGAGCCCTTCGGCTCTCGAGTAAACAAGACGTTAGCCGTGGACGGCCGAAGCTAGGACAGGATTGAATTTCACTCAAAAAAAAATTGAAAAAAAGCAAACACAGAGAGATGATGCATTTGTTGGAAATTATGGCTGATTCGTTTGTAAATTTTAACAAATCGACACACATTTACAAAACAGATTTGTGGTATATATTTGACCGAATAATAAATTAATAACAAAAAGTATGTTTTGATTTCAAACATCAGATAAGGTTTTTATGAAAAATATACATGTATAAAAAATTATTTTTAGTTATAATTTGTTTTTATGGACTTCAACATCTTTTACGAACTATGGTAAGCGTGAATGAAATTGTTTTCTTTTTAAGCTAACATTACTTTTATGAAAAAGATTGTTAGAATAAATACTAACAGAGTTCTCTCTATAACCTGCATCTCTAATATTATAATAATATAATAATAATATTATAATACTGCCTCCTACAAGAATAATATCATATAACAAGAAAAGCAATAACGCTAGATAAAAAAATTATTATAAGCTGGCAAAACAACTGCAATCATTTAAATGAAGGTTACAGTTATAAGTGACGCAGGAATGCTGAATGTACATATGCGAAGATGTGATCAGTATATTATCAGTATAAGGGCAATGTCGTTCATGTACATATGCGAAGATGTGATCAGTATATTATCAGTATAAGGGCAATGTCGTTGATAAAATCACAGTTGAATATAAATTATTTTTGGGCGATTTTTGGAAGATCGTAAATATCTTCGCTATCTTGGAATCGGGAAATAATGTTTTTTATAACAATGAAATAACACCTACTTCGACATAAAAACTTTTTGAATTTACTGCAGAGTTTCATGCAAATTGCAGCTCTACTTTCATTATTTTAAATTTACACAAATTTGTACGGTTCCTTTTATTGGTATATTGTAATAACAATGGTTAATTTGTATAATTGATTTCTTCTTGCTTGATATTTAGAAGTGATTCAATAAATAATATTAAAAGTACTTAGTAATAATTATATGTTATCCCATCTTTAAAAGTGTACCCCTCCCTTAAATCAGAAAATTTATTCAGGTATAATCAGCATCAATCAATATATTCATCATTCTTAGAACCGACAGTCCAGCATTGGCAAAATACAAAAAATAAGTATTGGTCAAATTGAAATGTTACTAATCTTTGTTTTTCAAAAACCAAACTAATTGTACTATTGTTATATTTAATAAACGATATTTTACTATTAAACCAGAAGGTGCTATCATAATAATGTACAACATATAGTTTAACCTTTCTAGCATAATGTAAACATGTTGTATACTGTCATTCATTTGAATCTCAAAAATTTAGTAACATCTTAAATTGTCGACAAACAAGATCAACGTTGGCAATGAATTTAGTATAACATAAAAAGGACTGGTTGTTTTTTTTACAATATCAATTTGTATATATTTTTTATGTTTTATGATTGAAAATATGACGTTTTACGAATTGTCTAAACAAGAAATCAATGCGTATAGTGAACAAAATGCGATGTTACTAGATATATACAACATAATTATACAATAGGCTACTACTGTTGAAAATTATATAAATACATATTACAATTTGTTCTGTATTTCGAAATAATGTAGATTAGGTATAATCATGGTACAAATATACAATTATATATAATCATTATTCAACGCAAAAAGGTATTGGCTTGGGACTGAAAAGATATAGTATGTTAAATTATAACGTTAGTAACTCGATAATATAGGAGTATAAAATGCTGTAAAAGTAAGCGTTTATTCAACTGGACAACAGATTAACTGCCACCAAAAGAGGTGTCGTCATGTTATATTATTATAAGAAACGGAATATATTGTTTCGCAAAGATTATATAAAGTACATTATATTATTACAGCATATATTGTATACTTTATATAATCTTTTCAGTGCACACACTTTATTAACAAGTCGACTAAAATCGTATTTTAGACGGGACAATTTTAAATATATACAGCATTCATTACATTTTTTAAATGTTCCTATGTTTTTTCGCGTTTTATTTCAATCTAGATGAATAAACACATTACAATGATGTCTTTACATGTTTTATAATAAACGTAATGTATACTTTTTAATTTTTCCGTCTATATATACAGATGTTTTCTAAATTATGCCTAACTAAATTAATACTTTTGCTAGCCAACATTTCTGTTGCATCGGGTGCGCATATTATATTTTCGTAAGTTAATTGATTTAGAAAAAGTCACCTATACTAACGCCTATTGTATGTTAAGTAAGTATTTTCTAAGCTAACACTTTTACATAATTACAACTTAATGTTCCTCAATTAGAAATAAAATAATACTAAATACTGGTTGACTGTTAGAAAGTAACACTGGATAAAAAATAGTACAGGCATTTATCATTGATGAAGAAAAATTGTATCCGATTGTCATAATAACTAACTTTATAATGTTGTATTCTTTCTTTTTGATAATGCCGCTTGCAACAAAACTACAGCAAAACAACAAGACATAGCCTGTAGCTATTTTTTCAAAGAGATGTGCAAAGAGACAATTTTTCAATTATAACTAAGCCTTTGTGTAATATTATCAAATTAAACAGTTTATTAAGAAAATCACAAAATATATTGTACACAACGCTATATTATTTGGATTGACGGCATTTTTAAAAGATTACATTTGCTGCAGTTTTTATGAACACAGAATCGTGTGATATAAAAAAAAAACATGTTTTTATATTGTATATAGACATAACAGTAATAATATTGTATACGAACATTTATTTAATATTTTTGTCAACTGTTTTGTTTTTATATTTTTTTGCGAATATAAAAGACGTACAGATAAAAGGACAATTTAGCTGCTGAGAAAATAAAATAGTACAATATTTTAATAAGCACATAACACAACTTTTTCATATTCTTAAAAAGTGTGTACTGATATCTTCCCTCTGACAGAGAAGATTATTTTAATAGTAAAATTAGCTATTCGATTTAATAGTAAAATTAGCTATTCGATTTAATTGTAAAATTAGCTATTCGATTTAATAGTCAAATTAGCTATGTCTTTATGTCAATAATTCGATTTGACTGTTTACATGTGTGTTAACACAATCCGATTTTTGAAAGGATAATTTTCTTGTTATAAACGGGAACATTAACGGTAACAGGAAATCACTCAGGTTAGATATTGTAAAATACTGATAATATTGTTGTTTATATTATAAGCAAAAGTAGCATAATTGAAAGTGTGTCCACAAAATATAGTATTCATAGTCATGTTGAAATATATGTGCAATCAGTTTCTATCCGTTCATATTTAATTATGTTACTATTTGGCTTATGATTTTTTATTGGCTTGTGGATATCTGGCTATTTATTATGTATATATATATATATATAAATATGTATTATACACTCTCATTTTGAAAGTATATGTCAAAATCAATGTGAGTAAATTCAAACTTTAAAAATTTGTATTTATATAAATTATAGTGTTATATGTTATATATGCACATGAAATGAATTCCTCATAAAAATATGCTATATACAATACACGCTGATGAAACGCTGATAAATTTTGAAATGTGTATTGCTGACAATTCAGATATCTTGTTGGGGGAGCTCCCACGCATCAAACTATGGGTAAATATAATAATGTAATTTAAAACAGTTTAAAGTTTGGGCATAACATTTTTGAAATATCCATAAATATCCACAAAGTACTGTGTGGTCTACCAACGTTGCAGTAAGCATATGTTATGCATATAAGACAACAAATTCTAACAACTTTCGGAAGCCAGACCTTCTTTTTTAATGTTAAAAATGATGGCTAAAATAAATATGTATAAATAAAATATAATAAATTAATAAATAATAAAATAAATAATAATAATGTAATACGTATGCAATGAAATGAATTCAGAACTAGAAATTGAAAGGTTTAAAAAGTGAGAAAAGTGAAAAATGAGAAAATTGTAACAAAAAAGCAGCTTTTTTTTTAATGATATTTCTATTAATAGAAAATTATAATTTCATTAATGTCTTTCTTTATAAATATATTAAAATTCTACAATATAACTCTCTGATAATTTTAAAAGACTTTGTACAAAATTGTTGAATAATTACATTTAGAAATATGAAGCTCTAGACGAGATTATAATGATGTACGCTTTTTAGATTTGGACGTCGATGTCTTATGGTTTTACCAAAGCGAGACAAGTTTATATCATACGTCAACTAGTAATATTTAAAGAAAATTCCATGGAATTCAACTTTAACAGGTAGGGTATAGTCAAATTTTATTTCCACTACTGAAAACACAATTAAGTTTAAATGGTTTTTGATTTTTTTTCTTTTCATTTTTGCTAAAATTTACTATGGTTTGCATAAATGGCACTGTTTAGCTAATTTTTGGAGTTTTGAACAAGTTTTATAGATTAATTAGTTATATAATGTTGCACGTTTCATTGATGAGACAAGTTAGTACCAAGATTAACACGAGTATCGACTAAAAAAAGGCTTGTCAAATGATATATATATTTGAATTTATATAACGTTTAAGTTACGATGGTAGTTATTTAATCCTTTAAAAAAAAATCGAAAATTTATTTTTTAGGAAAGTCGCAAAATTATTTTATTTATAAATAGAAAAATACTTACAGTTACGTTAAGTTGATTCCTTAATTAAATTGAGACAATGGATGGAAGCAACATTAAAAAATTGGAAACTTTTTGAAACAAATGGAAACAATTGTATACAAATGGAAACAATTGTCAATAAAAGGAATCAAATTATGGAAACAGACGTAAATATATGTGGAAATACAAAAAGAAACCTAAAAGCTTTGAATATATTTATTGCTGCTAGAAATTTTCTAAATAACTCGGTTAGAGCAGATGGATTTATTATGAACCTATTCCTTGCCGCTTACAGAAATATTTGACTTAAACCGATTATTTTTGAATATTTGCATACACTTTTTCTTAAATAAATTGTATATCGCAGTTGGAAAGTAAATAATAACTTTATTGAATTTACAATAGATTATATATTATATATTATGTATTTGCTCTTCTTTTTCATTAGAATGAACACGTAAGTCATATGTGTGCCTCATAAGTCATTTTAGACAAAAAATAGTACTGAAATAAATCAAAAAAATTTAATGTAAAAAAAAGATAATCTTGTGATTCTGAATCATTGGAGATATCATTAAACTACAGCTTTGTTTTCCATACAAGTCAAAAAAGGCCAGGTATGGTGAAATTATTCATTTTTATTTTTCCATATATAAGCTCATCACTGAGTGAGTAATTTGTTCTTGACGTAGTCAAGTGAACTAGCGTCTGCAGTGTCCGGAGGCAGAGCGTTACATGATCTGATGGTTGCGCGGAAGAAATAATGGCGATGAGCGTTGTTGATATTCTGGACAACGAGATTTGAAAACTAGAAATGTGTCTTTTGGTAAAAGATTATTGGATTCATTGGGGGGGGGGGGGGTATTTCCATAATTTCTTTCACAACTCGGAATACCATCACAAGGCATGTATTTTGCCTTATATACTATTGAAGCGGTTGTTGATGATTGTTGTAGCACTGGTTGTGTTGTAAGTCTATATGATCTCTGACATGACAAGATATATTGTTGTCCGGCAGTGGACTTGCTCCAGTTTGTTGGTGTTTCTGGGTGAGTGTATGGGTTCCAAGTCGCGGTGGCATATTCAAGTGTTGTACGGATAAGCGACGTATAGCACTAGGTCACTAACATATAGGTCACTAAAAAAATAGGTCACTAACAAATTACTGTGAAATCGTCGCAAGTAAAACACTATTAATTCGTTTTACAATTAAAATGCGTTAATTGTTAAACGTCTAGGCTGTAATATTATTGAATGGCACAAAACAGTTTAATTTTCGTTTTATTTAGAAATAATTGTTATATTAGTAAACGTTTAACATAGTTAAACCTAGTTTATGTTTTGTAATATTAACAAAGTTACCTAGCATATTGGTACGTTCATAAATGTATCTAGGATCGTAATGTGGTTACAAAGGTTACCTTTTATGTAAAATATTTAAGAAATGAATACGTAGGTTTTCCACTATAAAAATTAAATTGAATTTATTTTTCAATATAGCATTACATTATATATGCTGAATACTAATTCAAATTTGAGACATACTGAAAAACAATTAAGGTATAAAAATAAATATTATATACAAAAATGAATATTAAGCCAAAATTAAATTAACAAATAAATTATGATTGACTTCACCAAACTGGAAAATCGATGAACTCCTTTTTGAAGCTGCAGTGTTTTAATGTAACTATTAATAATTTTAGAAAAACTGTTTTATAATTAGCACACCTCTAGTATTAACTCTTCCATTCAAAGATATGGTTTCAAACAAAATTAGTGATTGCCTACTTTGAATAAGTTTTGTTCCATGATTTATAAAAATATGTACCAAATTGTCTGAGATTTACCTACCTAATTTCATAAGCACGTTATAAAGATTGATTAGTTTGATATGTACTTTCTAAAATTTGATAATTAACTGTCAAATCACTATCATTTTGACCCAAAGTGATCTAATAACTGCCAACTTTTGTATCTTATTACGATCCAGGTTGTTTTAGAAATCCGAAGATCATCGCAGGCTCATCATAAATACAAGTAATTTATTTTATGTCTCCGAAGTAGAATGTATATTGTGTCTCACGCTACATGGTGACTATGAGAGTTGTGGTCACAGTTAATAAATATATTGTTACAAGTAGGGATTTGATGTGCTATTGTGCTTCATCTATCTTATTTGAAAGGTCGTTTTGTTACTACAATGTTCCATTATAAGGATTTATAATGCCAATCTTTGTTTGCGGTTGTATAATAAGTATTTTGATTTTTTTTTAATAAATTTGTGAAATATTTTTTATTGTTTGGTTTTATTAACAAGGTGCGTATAGAATATTTTCAATTATTTAATAGTTTGTTAATTTGAACACTTTTTTATATTAATTAATAAATGTTAATTTGCAATAGGCTACATGTATAGGTGAATTTATTAACATAGATTTCTTACTAATATTTTATAAAGCTTTTACCAAACTTTGCAATTATTGGTAAGTTTTAAATTTCTTTTTAAGATTTTTGTAAGTCTTGGTAGGTCCAGATAAAGTTTAATTTCTTTGTACGATCTGGTTCAAATAAAAATATAGATATCTTACAAAGATATCAGGGAATCCTGTATATTCGGAGTTCCTGGTGATATATATATATATATATAAGATCCCCATAACATATGCAAAATATTATTTATTACATTTTTTATTTTACTCTAAATTCTATATTGCGTGGCAAAACTCACTTCACGCTTGGCCTGTACAGCGACATAGTCATTGTAGATCTTCTGGGCCTTGCTGTGCATTTTTCTCGCGCCGGTCAGGGTCTTGTACTCCTCGCAGGCAATCCAGAACTCGATGTTTTCATCACTGAATTCGGTCCGGAGAAATTCACGGAATAAGCCCAGACCGTCTGTAATCGATATAGTTTTGAAACCGGGTATTTCAAAAGTGTCATTTCAGATTCTATCTCTAGAATTTAGAAAATCAACATTTAATAAACTATATTAATAAAAATAGCTAATTTAACGAAAAATAGTAATCAATCATCACATATATGGAATGAATTCATTATCCAATGAATGAAAGATTTTAGCTATTAATCATGTAATAGAAAACTAATATTTATATACTGTAAATCATTAGTTTTCTAGCAAAAAATTACAATGTTTTTTATTCTATGTGATATATTAATAAAAGCGACACGTTAAAATCATTTAACTGCCTATATAATAAATAAAAGGGAATTTCAATAATATTATAATAACAGCGCTGAAGGTCAATTCCCCAAATTGATGACATTTTACAAGATATTTGGGTAATAATTAGATCGCATCTAGCAATACTATAAAATGTTAGTTTGATACAATGTAACATAATTGACATTAACAAATATTTGACAATAACCTTGCATCAATTGAATATAATAAGCTATGTATATAATACAATGTAACATATAGTAAAGATATGATTAATCGCTTTTCACATATTTCCCCTTAAATTCTTATATTATTTAATGATATGTCCGCATTCTGGATCATTTCAAAGGCATTTCATTACTGTGTAAGTCGCCACCAAAATGTGTTATAAAGCACTTTTTAAAACAAGAAACAAGGAATTATCGAGCTATCTTGTTTAATTTCTAGTAAGATACATAGATTTAATCACCAGTACGAAATATAATATAATACAAATATTATTTTAAATACTTAATACATTAATACACAGTATTACACAAATTTATTGATCCAGCAAAGTAACAATAAAAACTCGATACGTAAATACACATTTCGTGCTCAAAACACTAATTGCAAAAATAAGTAATATCTCACTAAATGTAGCTTAGTATACGAATGAGTCAATTGCACGAAGTCGAATGCCGTGTATAAATAAAAACGTTGACACTCCCTTGAGTACAACTATGTTGTTTAAATTTAATTTTATAATAATGCAGACTTGCGTGATACACCCATTTAAATAAACTACCGGTACTCACTTGTATTTAACGACACACGAGAATAAAGCTTATATTTTTGTACTCTATGCATAATAGCTCTAAAATGAAATAATTGGATTATTATTATATTAACAAAGCCATGATGTAGATGATTTAATTAATTACATATTTACGGTATATTGTATATATACTTATTTATTTATATAAGTACCCTATATGAGTCGTATTTCACATAGCTAAAAGATATAAAAAGAAGGGGAATATTATAAATAATGGCAAAACATTAATTTGAAAAAACGTTTATCAAACTAAATTATTTCAAACTATGTTATTATATGTAGGCTACTGAACTCTACAAGTATATGGGTCGTATTCCTGGATAATTTTAATTGCTATTCTATTATCGTATATATAACAGCCATGTCACTGTTAACAAACACAAATAAGTTGAGTATTTGAAGAAAGCTAGCGTATAAATCTATATACAGACTAACAGGTGACAATAAAATACTGACACAAATAAAAATCGTATATTTTTGTAGATTATCGTTTAAATATAATTTAATTAAAAAATAGCTGCAAAAAATTAATATGCTTAAAACTAAATAATTTGAATTTTCCTCTAATTTCTACTACAATAAATACTACTAAATGACTGAATGACTTAATGACTAAATGACTAAATGAATATACAGAATAATTGACGATGTTATAATTGTATACCCATTCATTATTTTTATTTTTAATATTCAAATATCTCAAAATATTAAAATATTAAAATATTTAAATATTTAAAACTTTGATACAATCTTAAAATATTTAAAACTTTGATACAATCTTAAAATATAATTTAAAATAACATATTTTAAGCTGCCACTAATATTAACGCCATCCTACTATTTGTGCAAGGGAAGCCAGTAAAAAGTTGCAGGCAAAGCATTCTCTTCAGATTCTGAAACTTTATATATGTAAGCACTACCATTTTTTTACCAAAATCTGACGTTTGGAAAAATAATAATGAGGGATAAAAAATGGGACATATTTTTGCTTACGGAGGCCTGAAAGGAGACTCTCGATGGCAAGAACACCATTCACATTATTGGAATCATCGCAACTCTAACCCACGGAAGATTCAAGAACATCAAGCTTATGAGAAAAACAAAAGTCACTTCCGCAGAAAT
Organism: Coelogynopora nodosa; assembly: GCA_034780555.1. Classification (NCBI taxonomy): domain Eukaryota; kingdom Metazoa; phylum Platyhelminthes; order Proseriata; family Coelogynoporidae; genus Coelogynopora; species Coelogynopora nodosa. The sequence goes on from JAUZND010001677.1 coordinate 13,633, forward strand.
TGCCCAGACATCAAACATTGACATTTATTGGTACAAAGTACTCATCATATTTGAATTACAGAAGCGTCCATGGATTACAGCAGGATTTCATGAATCCCTCTTGGGCGGTGGACATCTTGTGAAAAGCAACACAGCTGTTCAAAGTGCCGCAACCATCATGGCTTGGTACTATGCAAGCTATCTACAAGGGACGTCTGGACTATCTTGGCAAGTTAGAAAACATGCTTATGCTAATGATTGACATTAAAGTTTGTTTTGGCACAATCAAGGCAACAGGGATGCACAACAGTTCTGACTTTTGATCAGCCTTTGTTGTGGAAGGCCTCCAGAATAGTTGACAGTGAGTCTGCCACTGAGAGTGACATAAGAAGTGTTGTTGTAAGACTAGGTGGATTTCACCAGCAAATGAGTTTCCTGGGATGTATTGGGCACCTGATGGTTGTTACTTATCTGCAAGACGTCCTGTCACTTATATGTATATGCAGAAAGTATACCGTGTCTCACATGTTTACTGGAAAGGCCACATGAAGAGCAATCATAGGGCACATCTTGACTTCATCTACACTTCACACACTACTCATGTCATCAGCATTGTAATATTACATTGTATTAGTTTGTGATACGACGGGAGCCCTCAGAATGACTTGAAAACCTGTACAATTCTCAAATGTTAATACATTTTTCCTCAAAAAGTCAGACTTTTGTAAACTTTTTTTTCATGGTACCTACTATATGTAGATAAAGAAACAATAAAGAATGCTTTGCTCGTTATTTTTCCTAGTCATATCAGAAGATGACGTTACTATAATTTATCTCATATTATGTTTTTACTTAAAAAATCTGTTTTATTATGTGTACGCTAGTAGATGATATAACTTGCAGATGATATTAATCAATACGTACAAGCATTCCCCTCTTGTGTAAGGATAACTATTACTACGTGATTAAGTGCACGCAAGAAATGTGAATACTGCAATTGGCTCTGTAGACCTGCTGTCACTGAATGTGGGCGAATTTGTTTAAAAAGGAAGCAGCTACACTTAAAAGTTTTGGCATAGTCTAAGTGTACCAACATTGCAATTTTACAAGACAAACTTTTTGTAGCATTTCTGTTGCAATTTGGATTTTATTTACATAACCTAATTATATAGTGATTTATCTTTACTATGGTTGATACTTAAAATACATGCAATAGTATGGTTCATTCCATAGCGTATTCTCTCGTTTGTTAAGAAAACATTTCACTTCCTCGTCTTAAATTAAATGTACATTGTATATGTTAAACTGCTTCAGTCACATCATGCAAAATATTAGTTAAATTTGAGTTTCATTTTCCCTAACATCCTGTATTATTAATTATTATTCAGACAAGCTGGTTTGGCCACCAAAGAATATTAACATTTAGAATCCACACGATAATTCAGTGAAATTATATTCACAATAAAAAAATCCGAAAAACAATTAATATAAAATGTAACAAGATTTATTTTTTGTGATTATTCAATGTAATTTAATATATTTTAATATATTTATGCATTAAACATATGAGTATATTGATTGCTTGGATAATAATTCAACCTAGAAGTTAGTTACATCTACAATTATTTTATTCCTATTATTTTAAAATGTATTAAAAAATATGTGAAATAGTATACCTTCAACATCATTTTAACATTTTTACTTAAAAAATAAAGAAAGAAATGTTATCAAGTCTTAAGCACTAGGAGAGAAACAAACATTTAGAGAGCGTACTTCAAACAGAATTAATTAGAACCTCTTTTACCTACTTGAAATCTCTTCACAATTTCAAGGGGAGCATGAAATTAAAAGCTACAAAACGGCGTCTACAGCTTCGTGCTCACAAGAAAATAGCTATATAGGTATCTTTGTACAGATTAAGCAGAAATATTTGCTGACATTATTACCTCTATACATGGATACATATATATATATATTTCCAACACGAGAAATAAGAGTTTAGAAGAAGTGAGAGTTTAAAGTGAAAAAACTCCAAAAATGAGGACGTTCTTTTTCTTCTCGTATTCGGGACACTTCTATGGTCAATTATTTCTGTATCACACGCTTCAAAGAAGTCCCAATATGACAGTACAGTTGTAATACTAGAAATATATATTTCTCATTGTTTCAATGAGGTCGCATAAAATTCAATAAAACGAGGGAAGAGAATGTGAAGTAACAATAATATATGGGGAAATATTTGAGTTTAGTTCAACCTTACTTTTTGTCTCTTGTTCAACTTAAGAATAATGTGAAGTATATATTATGTATTATATTTGTATAATATAATATATTATATTGAATTGTGAAATAATAACCTGGTATTTATTCAAGATATTATACAAATCAAAATAAGAGTATGAATACATTAGATTAGTTAAATTTATTACATAATGGTTATCAGTTCATGTTTTGGTATAATTGTTATATAACATAGTTTATTTAATAAGTTTATGATAAATTCATCAGCTGAAACATAACAAATACATCAATACATAATGTCAGGTATCTAGTTACAATCAATATATAAAACACAACTTTCTGCCACCTCTTTCATATACTCCAAAGTAATTCATCAAGTATTGGGCTGTATAGTATGACAGTTTTATGTTGTATAGACAATCATTTAAATTGATTAATTTATGCTTTCCATCTATTTGTAGATCTATATTTATATTTATGTTTATTTCGATGTTTATACATAATAGTAATCGTTCATTTATAAATACACTATTTTATGTTTTAAAAAAAATATAACTTATAAAATAGCTCCCCTGAACAATTATATATATGTTTAGATAATCCAACATTTCTGGGTCGAAAAATTGCAACCAAGCAACCAATTAAAAGTTGAGAACTTTTTTTTAACAAATCGATAGATATCATTTCAAAAAAAGGTCAACGGTTTTTTTCTAGTTATCGTTCAATATATACATAGACAACTGATACCCGTATACTACGTTCAGTAATAACATAACTTTGCTGCATATTTATTATGCATTTTATGTTAACTCAAACGATTTACATATTTCACATTGTTGTCCATTTTTTTAAATATGCAGTACGAATTTCGCCGTTTTTGCCTTGAACTTTATATATAATAATGTTAAATACATATTTATTGTGATTGTTTAAATACATTGTATAAAGCACAGGCTATTAAAATAATATTAACTTTGAATATATAGATATTTACCAAAAAAGGTTGTATATGTGTGACAATGCCGGAAAACGTAGTCCATTATTTTGATTTACAAGAATATTAAGTGGATAAATGATGAAAATAAAGATTACGTAGGAATATTGTTAATTAAGATAGTCGCAAAAAACATTTCCTACCACGAGAATTTATATACCAAAAATTTTAAATTACAGAGCAATTTTACGAGAAAATGAAAGATAGCGAGGTGCTGCTAACCAAATTAAAAAAGAAGAAGTTTACTCACAGGGATCAGTGAGGAGGGCATCAAAGGAGTGGCTCCAGCCCCGGACCCGGTCCAAGCTGGGTCGACCGGCCTTGACCGACTTCTCACCCTCCTTCAACTGAAGCGCTTTCGTGGCCAGCAGACTGTCCGTCGTCTGCCGGCGAAAAAAGGCGAATTTTTCTCGGACATCCAGCCCTCTGATTTGTTTAGATAGTAAATAATGAAAGGCAATTTGTGATATCTCAAATAGCACCGGAAAGCGGCATCTTGGTACAATACATTAAAATTAATAATGTTGATTTTTAAAATAAATTTTTGTGTCTGATATTTTACATAAAATGCGATTATTTGTAGGTGATATTCTCTGAGTATAACATTAATCTTCGTTTTTATAAAGGGATCGTATGCAAATTACTTGTTTACATATAATTAAGTCTAAACAGCTATAAATAATAAATGCATTATTTTTATATAACACTTATAATACCTTTATTCGGTAACTCTTTTATCGAATATCTAATGTTTATGGGAAACCATAATATTGTTTTAAATGATACCCTTATTTTTGTTAACTTTAAAATGTCGCGTCTTTATTTTTGTTAATTGCAACACAAAACTGGAATATATATGTAGATATATGTTAGAATAAGGAGTTATGAATGAATTTGAATGAAATTAATTAAAATGAACTGTTCGTTATATCATTATTCATTTTTAATTGATTTTACACATTCATCTCAAATATTAAAAACACTATATAGAAAATTTACACAGGTGTTGTTAATTCTCGATATTATTGTCAAAAAAATATTTCGATGTCAAATAAAATGTCATTAAACGCCCTATATACATATATACATATATATATATCTATATATATCCTCGGAAAAATGTATTGGATAATATTTACTTATAAAGGAATGTAATCACTATCATCATATATTGTTCACACCTTTTTTACATTACGTTAAAAATATTGTATCTAAAAATGAAGTCGAAAAGATTTCCATTACTTGATTGAGTAAACCATAAGTTGGAATTTATTCGCTTCGAAACTACTTTAAATTGATTTTAATAAACTTTTCTTTCTTACTGTTACTAATTACTTCTCAGTTCAGCAGGACCCTCGGAGTTTCTCCAGTGCAGAAGGGGCAAGTTTGACAGGGGTTCTCAATATAATTATTGGCGAAACATTAAAAAATTTCATTATAGTCTGATGTAAAAAATTCTTCAGATCGAACTGTATAATTGCATTGGCGCGATACAAGTGTGCTAAATTTGCAGGGAAAACACGAGAACGTCCACTATGTAAATTGCTGCTGAAACTTTTTTCCTGGAACCGTCTTCGATAAGTGGGCTTTTGCATTTTGTTAGGGTGGCCTATCATTTACCTGGAAAAGCTAGACGGGAATCCGCTCAAGGGGTAATATATGTCCTAAATATTGTAAAATAAGTGTGATGAGTTACAAAAAGATGTAATTAAGCAACTGGTATAATTAACGCTTTTATTTTACATTTAAAAATCCATTTCAATAAAATATGTTATGGTTATTTGACAACATTTAAACCTTTGGTATAATAAAAAATAAAACAATCTTAGGTCTCAATTAATTGTAGAATAATAATAACAATTTCTTAATTGGATTCCATTCTTGTAAACATAAGGTAACCAGCACGGAGAATTTGTAATGTTATATACAATTATAATGTTATATACAATATATAATATACATTATGTATATTAAAGTTTTGTGTTTTCATTAAAATAAATATGGTTGTCTTTATTTGGCTATTCCAAAATATACTGTCTATATGTCATATTTGTATTTATCATGAAAATATTTAATATTTAAACATTAAAATTTGTTAACATGTGGGTGCGAATTTATTACAATCATTGTACTAATGGTCATCTCATGGGATTATGTGAAATGTTTACGCATGTGTTCTCATTAATTTATTTAAAAACACGAAAAATACATATCTTACTGAGTCCTTCAAAGTTGTTATACTTCTATTTAAACATGTATATACATCAACTTTGAAATCTTTGTAGGTTCAATAGACAAATACACAAAAACACAATGAAACAAAGATAGGGACGTAGCTAAACATTATGTTTTTGTACGCACCATTTTCACTGAACGAAGTAACGTTTTTTGGAAATGCATTATTAGTCATAAACACGAAAAATATACCTGTGCGTCTGTGTGTATATGCCTAGCTACGTCCTCCATGAAGACATATAATATATATATAGAATATAGAATGTTTTCCCGAAGATTTGTATTTACTTTGACAAATTTAGTCTGCTCTTGTGTGTCATTTTAAATAATTTATAACTCAAAAACAATTAATTATTAAATCACCGGGAGATCTGTAACAATGACATAATCTATGACAATGATATAATCTGCGACAATGATATAATCTGCGACAATGATAAAATCTGTGACACTTCTATAATCTGTGACACTGCTATGGTCTGTGACAATGACATAATCTGTGACACTGCTATGGTCTGTGACAAGCTATGGTCTGTGACAAATCTTTCATCTGTGACAACGCTATAATATACACTATATAAATACATTATTTAATTAATTAAAAAATAGATATTGATATGTATCTTAGATGTTATGCCAGTTATTCAGATATTATTCAAAGGCTTCGTGTGTTAGATTTTTTATTTAATATACTAATGAATAAAATTTTCATTCAATTTTTTAGATAAATATGAATATTATATATATTTATTTATACCAAAAAACAGTTTTAACTTACTGTATTAATGTTAAATTATATTTGAATAGTTAAAATATGGCCATGATATTATAGTCGCTATCTTCGATTTTCAGAAAACGTTAACATTGAAATAAATTATGTTTTAAGAGTAAAATAATATGGCTTTATAATATTTTACTGACAAGCAAGCACACTTTTTGGAATTTATTAGTTATAAGGAAGTTGAAAAACAATGCTCCGTTTTTATTTGTAGGGTTGCGCTTGTATAATATTAGTAGTACATATTGTATTTCCGGTATCAATACTAATAATTTTCGGGCGTTTTTTAAAATATTACTTTTACTAAAAAGTTGTGATCACAGAGGAATATTGTTTATTCGGAGTTAATTTACAAATATATGGCTTAATATACGAAATATTTACCATTAGTAAATATTACAAAATCTCATCTATGAAACCACAGCAAAGTTAATACTTCTACATTTGCACAACCAAGATAGTGTACTCCATTATTTCCTATTCAAGGAAAGTAGCCCAATCCATTAAAACACATTTTAACATAACCGAGACATCAACGAGACATATAAAAAACAGTTTTACGTTTACTCCAAACAATATAACGTAGAAACATTAAAAATGGATATATGTTTTAGACAGTGCAGTGTGTGAAATATATTGATACAGAATGTATTGATCAATGATCTAGACACACTCAGTAACAATAGAACGACCAACATAAATAACATATAAATGACGATCAACAAATGATGATGTCATGAAACCATTTAAACCATTGAAAAAAATAAGTTTAGTGAATATTGCAAAGTTTTTTTTTCAAATGTGATACCGTTTCAAATGAATCAGTGGAATGCTTTTTGAAATACAATCGATCATAAATGTGGTTAATTTTTACACCCCCTTTGGCTATTTTACTGTTAATATTGCTGTAATGTTATAGAGAAGCGTGTTTACACAAAAGGCAATTTTCTTTTCTGCCCTATTGTCCGATAAAAATCCATACTTACTAATAAAAGAAGAATAATGACATTATTGAAAATCGAGATCAATACACCTTTTCTGATATTTTAGTAGAGCAGTGTACTCTAGTAAGATATTTTTTGTATTATTTATTTTTATTAACAATCTACTTGCTTGTTGTGTAGAGATTAAATTGTCAAGATAACAATTTTTTACCATAAAAAATACGCAGTTTGGCTGTAAGTCAATATTCAACTTTTTAAAATTGAATAACTATAGAAGAAGGTATTTCTGTGTTTATTTCTTGTCGAGTGAGAATATTCCCGTTCAACTCACGTATATAGAGAGACAATAAAAAAACCTGCCTTGTTTATAAACACGCTTCCCTGATCATAAACCAATACCCATTCTGTATAAATAATGATTAGGATATATAGTAATATGTAAATGATTCCTTAGTGTGGAAGTTATTAGTGACAGGGAATAAAGAACCTGCGAAACTGAAGTCGAGTTGGTGTTGTCGGTTGACCTTGAACAACATTACTGAAAGAGATGTATTTAAAGGTTAAGTAATGACATAATGCTTGTTATACAATTAACTTTATGGATGGATTCAGTGCAGTTTTTGGAAGACTTAAAGAAGTGCAATACAATAAAGGAATACATTTTTTTATAAACAAACCACTCCCACTAAAAACCTAACCGTTACAATGTATTATAACATCGTTGCAACTCTTATAGAAAAGGCTGTATATTTCTCTGCACGAAATATGTGTAATTCTATTGTAAAGTAGAACTGTTTGCAAATTAAACGACGTGTTTTTACGATGATACCAATAGTATACAATAAATAGACCTAAATATAATACCTATACACTGATAAAATTAGTGAGTGTTGATCGTCACTCAAACTGATATGTGTATATTAAACAATTTGGAATGCACAATTCTAGTGACATTAGTTTGCATTGTTTTTTAAATATTTTTAACAGCTGCATGATAAGCGGATTCTCCAATGAACTCAATGCCCTTTTTTCGAGGAATGTTATGCCCATTTTAAGAAAAATATTGATATACATTGTTTAGACAGATAATTTGACAATATAGCTGGACATAATGAAGATAAATCTAAACAAAAGTATATCTATCATTTAAATTACTTTAGTTAAAGTTTCGAGAGTAGTTTATCACAAGTAAAATGTAAAATTTAACTAATGAAAAACAACATTTGAAGCTGAATTTTTACGATAAATGTATTGCTTTTATTTATATGAATTCTTATTTGACCATTTCTCGCTAAAATTCTTTTAAAATTAAATGTAAAATATTTCACATCAACTTACATAAGAAATCACGGAATGTTTTAAATACATGAATACATGTTTTCAATATTATATGTTTCTTGACGATGCTTTACAATAATAACAATTCTTTGTTAATAATTTTATATGTAATAAGGTAATGCGTCAAAGACATACATAAGATAAAAAACATATTGTGGTAAGCCTACTTACAATAATTTAGAATGGTGAAGTTACAGATTTGAAAACGTATGAAAATTTTAATATATTATGATATCTAAATATAAATCTAAAATCGAACATTTTGTTAATCCCAAACTGTAAATTGTTAAAAAAGAGCTTATATAAAAAACAAAGATAATGCAATACATTCGTAAAATATAGAAAGAGAAAAACTGTGCCAATCTAGAACTTATGCATTGTTTTCTGAAACAAAATTAAAAAACAATTTGAAACAATTAATACGTACAAATTGCAATAATCGTTTATTTCGGCTATAGTTATATATAGTTATAGTATAGTTATATAACTATAGTTATAGTTATTCACAGAAAGTGGTTTATCTATAAATTAGTTTGCTTATACTGTATATATATAAATGCTATAAAATAACTATAACTTATTTACAAATTGGTACTAACATGCTTCTCTTCTTTTTCCTTTCAAGTTTCGCTGCCGCCGAATTGTTACTCCCGTCACCGCCTTCGTAGACTCCGTCACTTTGACCTTCCTGGGAGAATAGTATCTTCCGACTCGATTTCTGAATATCAAATAACAGCAAAAACAATGTCCAAAAGCTGTCTTAAAATTTACTTTGTTTCTATATGCCAATCTTATATATATATATAGTTATCCGAAATTAAAGTCCACACTAGTTGTTGATATATATATCTCTTCACGCTGAAAGTGCAACTTCACAAGTTTTTAGGTGTAATAAAATGCAATCAAATCTTGAATTCTGATTACTGTAGTGTCTTATTCTGACATGAGCAAGTTTTTATCAGAAAATAGTGTAAATGCATCATCCTCTTTTATATACAAGTATATAGGGTGAAAGAATACATATATTGCTGAACACTATATGTAATATATATATAGTGGTTTTAAGAGGTTGTTCGGGTATGCAACACACATATAGTGATAAATATGGCGGACAGATGTGGCAGTGAGAGTAGACCATTCCCTATGCCACCATCGAGAACGTAAATAACTGGATGAAATGCAAGAAGAAATTAGAAACTGTCTTCCACCATACGGTATAGTTAAAGATCAATCTAGCTGTTTTACAGTATAGTTAAGCGTGATGAGTTTCTAGAGAAAGACGCAGGATAAACACCAAAATGGTAACAAGCGTGCATGCATTCCGATTTACTAAATTACCTTCAAATAACCAACATTCTGCCTTATAAAAGTATACTAATATTTTCAGCTATCCTCTGAAATATATTGACAAAACCTACATTCATCTATTCTTGAATAATTTTAATAACTTCCTCTCTATCGCCTCCTCTTCCGTAATGTATAATTTTTGTAAATATCGGTTTAAATAGAGTAGATAAAATTGCCGACTTAATTAAATCTCAGCAACCTTTATTATACCCTTGGTTGGTTAGTCTCCACAAAAAAAGTAATGGTCCCAGAGGGTAACCATTGGCCCAACTAAAATATACAGTAATTTGTCTGTTAGTGTCAGTACATTTAATTTCAATCACAATAATATTTTATTAAAAACAAAAATTGAATTATTTTCATTCATACTGGATAAATCTTTATTAGGCAGCTTTGTTTATTCCCCCCATGTATAGACATAAACAAAATTTTTGTTTAAAAAGCAAGTTATTTTTGAAGATGTTTTAAATTTTTTTGTTGAACAACAAATAATTAGCTTCTACACTTAATTCTTATTTAACTTTATTGCGAGTTATGCCGTTGAAACGGAATGATTTAATATATGTATTATCAATTTTAATGAAATTATCAATCATTTTTCTGTATGATAAATCAACATTTAATTATTTACTTTTGTTACACGTTATAAATTATCCAATCAGAGAAATAATAAAGCGAACATTTTCTTTTGTAAATAGAAGCTAACATTTGAATAACAAATATGCAAATTGGAAAAACGGCGAAAATAGGGCTTCTTAGTGTTCCAAAAACAATCAAATGCGCAAAAGAAAACATGACAGATTTTGTGACGCGCACAAACTATAGTATACATATGAAAAAAGAATTCTGTGCTAAAACTTCGCAGAATTTTGAAGTTTTTTTTTAAGTATTATTTGATCAGTTTTAAATTAACCTAATTTGGTCTGAAAAAAACTAATTATGCTCTCTGGTGAACTCCGTAAGTTAACACTTCAACGTTTGATGACACTTATTAATTATACATTTTTTACAAAATAGTCTGGTTAGAATCCGGAAATTCAGAGAAAATAATAATTTTGCGCACATTAGAACCATTGTTAGCTCAGCGCAATGGATGCGATTAATTAATAATGCAATGCAAATAATAATTAATCAATGAAAAAAGGACACTTGAAAAGTAGTGTTGAGAACGTAATGGAGAGATAGTATTTAGAATCAATCAGAGGATTATTGAGAGCATCGGAACTAAAACAATGCTATACGTGAATAAATGGCATGTGACAATGGCATTATTTTACGCCTGATAACACGGAAACGTAGACAAAGACAGCATCCAGGAATTTGTTGAAGGAAATACTCTAATTTGAACTCCGACATCATATTTCAAATATACCAATCAAAGAATGGACGCACAGGGATTGGCAGTGCAGCAATGGACGCAGTGCAGCAATGGACGCAGTGCAGCAATGGACGCAGTGCAGCAATAGACCAATAGACATGGTTGGCAGTGCAGCAATAGACCAATAGACATGGTATGAAATAATAAAGGTCACACCAATGCTATATCTACGCCACCTTCCTAATTAACTGAACATTACAATTGAGCATTACAATCAGCATCAAATAAGCCAGAATAAAAAATACAAAAACTAACAAATCCGAGCATTACTTATGCGCAATATAGGCCTTACAAATTATCTGGGTTGATCAGTCTTGAAACTAAGCGGCATATTTAATCGATTTTAGCACATGTAATGAATATCAACACGTATCAAACAAATATACTTCAAACTAATTGATGGCATAGAAGATCTGTAAGCGTTATGTAAAAAGGTCATTAAAGTGTCATATGCAACTTCTATTATATAATGAGGTCATTGCAATAGAACTACTGATTGTTATATTTAGTAAAAGCAATATAATAATGTCCATTAGTAATGAGAGTATCAACATAATATAATGGCAAATAAATGTGAATAGAGGTTTTGGAAATTAAAATATAATTTTTATTAATTAAGATTTAAGAAATTTAGGAAAAATTTCATTGGATGTAGTAGTAATATGAAGTTGATTAATATTGAATTAATGTATGTTTTATAGATTTCAGTAGTTTTTTCACAATAACCAAAAAAGATAGCTCAAAAAAGTTCAGAATGAATAAGGTTAAATAATTTTTTTAAATACATCAATAAAATGCAAGTTCAATTTACTTTTTATCGATATTATTAATGTACAAAATAATCCATGAATTTCAAGGTGTTATATTTTATATCGAATATATAACATCTTAAAATTTATAAATTGCTTTATTTAAACCATACTACAGTAATATTTTTTTGGTAGTTATAATTTTAATGATTTTTATTTAAATAACACAAATATTGCCAGTAAAATGAAAACTAATGTAAATTGTTTCTTGTAATTAATTAAAATGTTTCCTATAAATTTTACAATATATTTTTCATTTAAAAAAAACTCCAGGATATAAATATAGTTAGTTAAAATGAATATTTATAAATCGTAATTAATTAACATGGTATATCATGTTTGATTTTTTAATGAAATGCCTTCAATATGTAACTAATTTATGTTTTATTATGTTACATGCAGGTAATTATGTACAAGTATCTATTGTATACCTAGCAAATAGATATCTAAATATAGTATAATATTGTATTTTACATTATATTATTTTTTATTTACACTTCCTGATATCATGACGATGAAGATGTTAGATAAAAAAATTACATCGATTATCAAATATTTTTCAATATGTGCACAAACAAAAAATAATTTAAACATTTAAACCCTCTACAATTAACAATGTATACCACCCACTAACTAAATTCCACAAAAGGCTTCCATTTTAATTCACGCCCATGTAAGTGGCAGGCCTTTGTAGACACCTATTATAACACCGACTTGTAATAACCAACAAATATATATATTTTTTAAATAAATAATTGTACGATGGTGTTATTTATTTTTATCAATCTGGATATACTTTTAGTTTTCATGGTGAAAATCAAACTGGGATACTATATGATTTAAAGACATGAAAACAAATGTTTGCCGTTCCAAAATTATAGAAAACCTACAATGTTAAAATGTGGAGTTTGTATGTACCGGAGCGTTGACCCAATTATAAAGAAGTGTAATTATGTCAAGGTCATCTCGTTAGTTTATAACAATTGTGTCACAGTCGAACGATACAACACTCCCACTAACAGATTTCGATACTGTTGTGTGTCGATTGAGTAATCTTAGAAGTTAATTCGAAATTGTCTCTCCTTCCTTCTGTTATTTTGTTATCATTAACAAAAAATCAGATACTTTTATATCAATTAATATTTGTAACTTGTATTCAAATTATAAATATTAAAGCCAAAAAACACATGTAGTTTTGATAAAACTTCATATTTTTTAAACTTGTAATCCAAAGCATGCAATTATAAATCTTAATTCGCAAGTTTAATTATCATTTCGTTTTATTTAAATATATTTAATTGGATTCAACATGTTTCTATTAAATAAAAATAGTTAGGATCATTTTAATACAAAGTGAAAAACTCTTCGAAGGACTAGTTATTGTAGCCTTTGTATGTTATTATTTTTTATTAACATGTGAAAGTCAAGAGTAATTTTGAAATAAAAATAATAGATTTCAAGTTTTCTTCTTGTAAGCTGCTTTGATTGATACTCCTAAATAAACTACTTTGCATTATTTAAATACAAACAAATAAATAAAAAAATTAGTTGTTTGTCTATAATACCAACATAATTCTGTTAAATGCAATTTTTAAATGAATATCATATACTAGTTCGTGAATCTATATTTGTGAAAATAAAAAAGATTTATGTAGGTACATTACGTTTCATCTCTTCATTGCTGTCCTTAATGTGAGCCTCTGCATAAACGTATTTCAATCGATTGCTATATAATTAGTTTCATTTGTGATTACTTAATTTTCGGACTATTACTCTGAATAATTTTCTTTACTAGTGTTACTGCTCCAATTCTCTCGTGTTATTTTTAATTTTGAATTCTTCCGTATTCTTCGCATCCGTTATTTTACGGTTAGTTTGTGGCTCAATTTCGTTTGCTCAATTTCCTAAAAATTCGTTTGAATATTTCAAGAATAATATACTCAATTGTCACATTTATTTAATTAATACAATTAATCTGTTATCGGTTTACCAATATCATGTTCATTATAGGATGCCGTGAAAATGTTCATTCTTTTTTTAAACAAACGATCAATGACCAAAGAAAACTGAATTTCCATTCCATCTTGTATTACCATTTATTGCATAATTTGAGACAATATGCCTTTTTATATTAAATCCAAAAATATTTAGGATAGCAAAAAAGGCTCACTATTTATGAAAATGCGAAAATCTGGAAACCAACCAATTCATACCGATTTAGCAATAACATAATTATGATATTTAATAATTATATCTTATTATACTATTAAGTTTTTGTATTATACATAATACAATGAAAACCTAAAATGATTGTCAGGCTTCTATAAATGATTTAAGTATAGAAAATGCAGTGTATCTTATAATGTTAATTAAAATGGGAGAGTTACGTTATATTAAAGAATTAAAAGATTATCTAATAACTCTTTTATAATTACATAATATGCACTACTGTGAAAACTGACATCCCCGCATTATGCGTGTCCCACCATATTACAATTTTAATAATTTTAAGGAAGAATGACATAATTAGTTTTTTTCCAAACTGCAGAATAATGTTTTTGATAATTAAAATGAATACCCATTTCTTGAATTGTTGGCTTATAAAATAAAATGGTGAAATATATTATATTAAGCATTTAATGTTTTTTAATTAAAAACTATATTTCCTTAAAATTAGTAAAAAAATTGTCGTGTTTTAAAAAGGCGCTGCTACGCATACGAATAAAGTATGAAAAAAAATTAATTGTTTATACCATTATACAATATAAGATAGCTATAAACTGGAACCACCCTTGACCTCCTTATTATGATATCAAAGGTAAACTTTTATTGAAAACAGATATAACACTTTTGATAAATTATTTTTAGCGGTATTTTTATGATCAATAACATACTATAAACATAGACATTCTCATATTTTAATTTTTTTATAAAGAAATAATAAATAAACTGGGGATTACTATACAATTAATTTTACAGAAATAAGTGATGTTTCTGAAATCAAAAACTGCTAATTTTTGCCAATATAGTTAATTATCATATCCCCTTTGTAGCCTTATACATGTTCTATCTGTGATTGTTATGTTATATTATTTGTAGATAAGATTGGTTATTCTATGCTATTAAAACTTTATTCGAATTTGTTATAATAATTTTAACAAGTGTAAGGTCTATTAGACGCTCTTCTCGTGCACTACAAAAGTGTAAAAAAGCAATAAATGTGTGGCATTTAAATTGTATGTATTAAAAATCAAGTATATTTATCTATATATTATTGTTTTGCATGAATAACATTTTATAAATACAATCCATACCTAAATATTTTATACCACTTAACCAAAAAAGTATATGCTGAACTTTTTGAAAAATTGAACAGGTTTAAAATATATAAGGAAGTTATGTGAAAGTGTTACTTCCATTATGATATAATTCTCTTAATGTTTAGAATAATTACTAAATATACAATATAAGAAACATTTACTGTACTTATTTGTCTCTACAAATTCTATTATACATAAATATATATTAATGTGGTATACAAGTACTTTTATTTAAATAAAATATTTCTATATCATAATGAAAGAGTTGATACCATCTTTCCAAAGTAAATGCGAACATTTAATAATATTTTTTACAATAGAATATAAGAATGCAAATACCATCTGTTTCCTTTCTTGTACAGTATATACATAGACATCGTTAAAAAAATTCTGCAAAATAAGCAATAATCTAAATAAGCCAATGATAAATAAGAAGCAAACAAAAAACTGAACAATTAAATAATATATAATTTATATACAAATATATATATTTATATTCAAATATATAAATATTGAAGTTTGTAAAAATGCTACCTATGTAAAAGTGGTATATTAAACTTTAATTACTTAAAGATTCCCCATAATGTTAAACTGTAATGCCAAACGTTTATGGATATGAATGTGGATAACAGAATGAATTTTTTTAACTTCCATATATAAATGTCATATATTCCAATATCTACATAGTTAGTAATGTTATTACTGATAAGTTATATAATTACTACCAAACTAAGGATTATATAATCGTTTTCAGTAGGGTGGTCAAAAACTCATATTTATCTCAGGATGCCATTGTCGACATTAGACATTTACAATATATAAAAATGAATATTAATTTTGAAAGCCACAAAACAATTATATAAATATTAATAAGAATTTTAGCAATATTGAGATGTTCCTTGGATTTCAATACAAGATTATAACTTAAGTCAGGTACTGATTTGCTTTATTATATACAAATTTTCGTAGTGTAATGATTAAAAGTGTTCAACAATTGAAGCAAAATATTATCTATATTCGAATAATACAAGTATCCCAAAAAACTAATTTTTGTTGAAGACTATTTTGTTTGTGGTAAATAATTAAATTTCAATTTATGTATTGAACATATTTTAACAACATGTTTGTTACAATATTTAGTGTTATGTAACATATGTGTAAGTTAGTAATATGACAATATTTAAATTTGCATTGATCGTTTCTTACAGTATTTACATATAGTTTTACCATAATAAGTCATATATTTCAACTTATTTCAAATAACTATTTAACAAACATAATAAATTTACTAATAGCGTCAAAATCATCGTCAAATGTCTACGTCAACGTCGACGATAGCTAATGGGGCTCAATGGTTTCAATAGATAGAAGTGACACTTCTCCACTACTGTTTATTTATTTTTGATAATGTAAACTGTTTAAACATAATATAGTTTAACTGTAAACAGGTTACAGTTCAATGTTTATAATATGTAACAAAGTTTATATATAAATGAATTGTACAAAAAATATTATATATATATAATCATAATTAAATTTCAAAATTCGTTTTGATTTTGTTCCACCATCTATAAATATTTATTACACACTTTATTTTAAAGTTATACTCATGGCATAAATCTTAAATAATTAAAATGATTAAATCAAATTGTTAATGTGTTAATTTTTCTAAACATTTCAAGAAATGCTTGTGCACAAATGTGTCTAACATTATATATTAAAAGGACGGGATTATTGCACTAATAGTTTATTTAACGGAAGTTGCTTAAAAAGTTTATAAAATGCGATACATTTAGTTTGATCTGCCCTTCTTATTGTAAAAAAATAATGACGTTAGTTTTGATAACGTTTAAATCAAGAAGATAATACAACTTAGAGTGCGGTTATGGGATTTGTGAGAAATTATTATATAGGTAGCCTTGCAGAGTTATCAATCAAAATGTGTGACAAAATGTCTTTATATAATTCTTTTTCCTGTACTCGTCCTGTATACATAGCCTAATTATTATTAAAGAATAAGTCACGTAGCTAGTTCTTGGACTTCTGCGAATTTGTGAGATACTTAAAAAAATACATACTTTACTAATTGTTAAACCCGAAAATGCATAACGTTAATGCATTTAATTATATAACTGAACGTGACATACAGCGAAACTGTTTTATAGTATAGAAGGACATAATTTCGAAATGGACATCTTGTAAAATTTCCATATAGTAAATGTTAACTTAGTATGAAATTTAAAATGTTCACATATCTTATTTGGAGAAGACATATTATACAAATATAGATTTTTATGCAATAATTCATATTAATACAATAATTTACTTCCTATCAGTAGCCTATAGTAATTTTATATATATATTTTTTCAATACTATGCACATTATATTTTGAATGTATCCCAGAATTATTGGTAATTATTTGCGGCCGTTTTAATATTTTTTAATATTTTCTGGATATTTGATATTTGACTGATAAAAGGTACAAAACATAAATTATTTGCATTTTCTATTCGTTAGAGACAATTATTAATTGTTAGTATTTTGAATATATTTCAGACTATTTTAAACTTTTTAAAACTTATTTGAACGTTTAATGGACTAATTGGAATTTATGACTGCTATATAACACATATTTATACAGGAATAAGGTTTATGAAAATTAGTTAAATGATTAATTTACGTTATATGATCAACAGTAATTTAATATTAATTACGTAAATTTATTTTAATTAATATAATAATGTTTACTAATATAATTATTTTTAATAAATGTAAAATAATAGTAGAATAATAATGTAATAAATAAATATATTTATAATATAACATCAATAATAAATTACAACTTTATTGATTTTAATATAAGTAGTAGTGTACTATCAAGGCTGAAATTATAATGTTGGTTAAATGTGTAAAAAACACATTTTCTTTTATACATCTCTCAATGATGCCTATAGTATTTTATTCAGCTATAATTTATATATATATATAAATAATTATACGAGTAATATAACAATTATTCTAAGCTATACACATTTACATACATTTTACATTGGTAAATTATATATAATACAAATAGTGTGCAACACAATATTACATGCAATGGCCTAGTTTTTACGAACTCGTTTCAAGTAATGCACGAAACAGTGTTTCGAAGAAGACCAGAAATCTTTTTTGTCAATCTGAGTCATTTCATCACACGAACTCGAATTTAACTTCAAATGAAAGTGTTGAAAGGTACTCCAGTGTTGAAAAGTACCTCAAAAAACCATGAAAACTGTGTGACATTGGAGGACTATATTTCCGGCGTCGCGAGAAATGGACCTATTTGGACTGTTCATTAGTCTAAATTAACTTCAAATGAATATGATAAAATAATTACGAATTTAAGTTTACATAGTTATTTTATTCCGACTTTATAATTTCGACTTTTCATTTGCGACTAATTTCAATTCGAAATTATTTATTACTATTGATTCTTACTGACAATGTGGTAAATTAATTTCAAAGAAAAAAAATACTTTAAGTAAATTTTAAATAGAAAAAATTAAATATCGATCATGAAATCATATTTAACTTCCAGTCTTATATGAGTGTCCAGTAAAAAATTATAAAATCAGATTAAACGTAAGTATTTTAGTTATAGAACAAAGTCGAAATTATAGACAAAGTCGAAAAAATTACGTTCTCAATGTACGTCTTAGGTAATAAAAGAGGCTAAAACATATTTTTCTAGATAATACATAAACTACGATCATTAAAATTTTAGTTTATGTTTTATTTGTTAACAAAGTTTACTCGTATTCTACAACATTTTGTAATGAAAAACGAAACAAATTAAAAGTTCATTAAAAATGCATATCATAAAAATTGATTTTTGAAAAAATATAAATTAAAGTGAGGGAGTGTGTGGGCAAAGATTCATGCTGACTAATGATGTATTTACCGTTTTAGTAAATGACAAACATAGCCTCAAAAAGTACTATAAAACGTGAAAATTCGTAAATGAATACCTTCAATTATTGTAGCTGTTATTTAGGTGCATGTATATTCTTATAACCCTGACCTTGACGCGACATCACTTTTCTGACAGTTATAAATTATTAAATAATAATTCATACAGGATGTATATCTTCAGAAATTATCATCAACGAAACGATGCGTTGTATTTAGATGTGTAATAATAGAGGAGACAACAATATGTTTATCATTACCTCAAATGTCATCTTGAATAATAAGAATACCTTAACCATCTTGAATTGTATATATTCTATTTTAATGGAAATGATTCATCGTTTTATATACGGTGGTCATTCGTATAATGTGTATGACATCATATATTTAACATTCGAACGTGTAAAACATATAACCTTAAAAAATGAATCATTTTATAGAATACCTATTTATTTGTTAAAATAATGAAAAACCCAAAGCGAAATACTATATACTTCAAAGAAGTTGTGTCTATTTTTATTTGACTAAATTGATGACTTTTAAATTTGTGCATTTAAAAACTTGCTGCAAACTTTTACATAACATCATTCGGCTTCTCCAATGATTCTAATAAATTACACTAATTAATTTAGTAAAGTTTCTTGTCAAGTAATAAATAGTTTTTTCGGGGGATTCTGTTCACAAACTTTTTTGAGCGAATGTTTAACTGAGAGAGTGTATTGATAAAATTAAGAAGCATCACAAGCAGTGGGGAAAGTTTAATATTCAATCTGTTCTAAACCATGTCCGATAGGTCTGAGTGAGATATTTTTCAGAGTCAAATGAAGTGTGCAAATGAATTAAAAAAATTATTGAATATATCTCACGATTCAAAGGATTGTGCAACTTTTAGAATGATATATCTTTCGTCTGCGGTGATAAATTAATTCCGTCCATGAATAATTTAAGCTTTGTGATACACATATCATTTGTCAGAACCACGAAAGAGATAGAAAAAGCTCAAGGAAAAGTTCCGTTGTAAAATATATGGCCAATTTATGATGGTCTGCGGATCTGAAATAAATATAGATATGTTTCATGGCAAAAAACATAAAATCAGTTTAATCTGTTAATTATAAAAATTGATTTTAGCATTTTTTGAAAATAGTAAATATGCCAATCACATAACACAGAGCATGTCTATTTAAAAAGTGTTTTATGTCAACATGTTTGCGGCAAAATTGTGTTGTTCACCTGCCCTGAAATTTAGCTTGATTGGTTGAGTAACTTTTTAATAAATGTTCGATTTCTTAGTAAAAGAGTTGGTACCGTGATGGATTGCATGATTTCATGTTATGTATGGTGTCGTGTATGGTGTCGTGTATGGTGTCGTGTATCGTGTCGTGTATGGTGTCGTGTATCGTGTCGTGTATCGTGTCGTGTATCGTGTCGTGTATCGTGTCGTGTATCGTGTCGTGTATGGTGTCGTGTATGGTGTCGTGTATGGTGTCGTGTATGGT
>JAUZND010001679.1:0-13339 GCA_034780555.1 Coelogynopora nodosa
ACACCCCAAGCCACGACGTTATTATGTGCCGGAGACAGGCCAGTGGCAATAAACATTTGAAGAACTTTAGACACTTCTAACGTGAGGGGGATGTAGGATTATGCCTCTGTACCTATTTATTGATTCATAAATTAATAAGTTATTGATAATACAATAATTACCTTATCTATTTGAAATTGTTAAATATTGATGTTTCAAATTACTTTATATTCAAGTGTGAAACTTACATATTATATTTAATTGTGAAACTTTTATAGTTATTCCGTAAAGGAATTGTTTTATCATTGCTTTAATATATTATTATTGAATAAGCAACAAGATTTCTTTAACCATAGGGATGGATCGGTCAATTATAATATTATTACCAATTAATACCGAAATATTACAGAAAAACCAAAAGGTCAAACCTATTTTTATTAAGAAGACAAATGAATACTACCTTGATATACTGTTTTTGAACGTTCCTTGATTTATAAAACGTTATTTAAAATTTACATAGGTCAATGTTGTATTATTAACCAATAAAAAAATTGCAGCAGTGAACGTCCGTATTTTAATGTATTATTTTGAAGTATGTCGCGATATTATTATTTTATACTATATAATATATTTCGAATATAAATTAAATATGAATTCACAGTGTAAATAGTGAAACTTTTCGTGCAATCATTAAATTTATTCTTTTTTATGCTGCTAACATTTATTATTATAATTTTTAATAATCTTGATTGATAGATGTGTTCATTATAAAAAGTAAAATAATTATGTTTTACTATTCTAAAAACCAAGTATGCATAGTAACAATTTAAATAGCGGCTATATAATTTTTAATACAATTTATCGCAAATATTAAAGCGGAGATTCTTAAGGGCTGAAATTTTATAGCTAAAAAGTTACAAAATTATTATTTTATTTTATACAGATATACTGTGTTTTGTTTAAAATATACATCGAAATAATATATGGCTCAATGTGATTATTGAGCAACATATGTTGTACTTCTGTTCTAGTTCTAATTATGCCTTGGCTTGGACTTTTAGACTTAATTACTGGACATGTACATTTTATCATTAACGATAATGCTAAAATTATCATTATTTATATATACAGGGTAAAGCAGAAGTCACACACCAAAATGTATGTATATATTTGTAATGAGAGAAATATTTATAACATATTGTACAGGGAGCAAAAAACAAGCTACTTAATTAAATACTTAATTTAATCATAAAGATTACAATTTCAACACAATTAAATCAAAGTTACTTAATTAAATGCTCAAAATGTTTACCCTCTACAGCAACATTGTGTTGTAATCATGGACCATGCACGGAGAACATTTGTGAGCCTGTCTGGAGTAATATTTCCATATTTTGATAGGTCATGCCCTAACTATTACTAATCCATTGCCATTGGCATTAATTAGGGAATAATTTAGTAAGGTTCTCACAAACAATTCTGGAATAATGAGCAGGCATGCTATCCTGCATGAACCATACCATATTGATTAGTTTTGTAGCTTCAATTGCTGGAATGATATTTGTGTGCAAAAGATTAAGATATATGATTCTTCAGTAATGCCTAATGGTATTATCAAAATAGTAAGGATCAATTACTGTATCATGCAGAATTCCACACCATACCATTACCCTAAGGTCACTCTGCTACTTACTATCAATATGTCAATGTGGATTCGCATCAGAATAATACTGGCAGTTATGCAGATTGATGTGCCCATTTAAATAAAAAATGGCTTCTTCATCAAAAGCTATGTTATTTGCATCCAAAGTTTCAGTTTCCTCCATTTTAATAGAATGTGAAGAGAAATCAAGCTGGACAGCATAGTCTTCTTCATTCTAACCTTGGACAAGCTGTATTTTGTAAGGGTAATACTTGTTTTCTTTTATGATTTGAACTATGGACCTTTGACTAATATACTAACTTTAGCAGCAATCTTTTGCTGAAACTTTATAGAACTTCTTTTCATGACTGCCAGGATTAGAATCCTGGTATCTTTATCTGCTCATGTTTTTGGTTGACCACTCCTTGGTGCAGAATGCACAGAACCAGTTTATTTGAACTTTGCCACAAGTCTAGAAACTACTTTAATCAACATTTATTAGGCTAATTTTTCTATGAAATATAGTGGACACTTCTCTTGATGTAGCATAATTATCTCCATGCAATAAAATAAGTTCTATTTTATCATCTTTTGTTAATGCATGCTTTTTAATTGAATAATTTTTAACATTTAATACTGTTTAATATTGATTAATTCAAATAAAAATGCTGATGAAATATGCTTACTGATGTTTATTTTTGACTGATAGTGAAGTAATACCTAATATATTATAGGTATCTATGGTGCATCACTTCTGCCTCACACTGTATATTATTTTTGCCATGGCTAGTTTAAAATAAATTAAAAATAGCATTAATTTGATTAGATATTAAATCTTTTTCAAATTTTTATTTATAAATGTAATTTAATTTGATTACCTTTTTTAATCATTACTATGTCTATGTCTGTGACTTTCTATACAATTAGATAATATCAAAAAAGTCAGTTAACTATTTATCATTGTACAAATAGTGTATATTATAATTTGAAAATGAAGTGGAACTTCATATCAATTACAGTGTTATTTTTAATAAGAGTAACATCTCTCCAGAATATTTCTCTCTAGGTCTGCTTCAGGAATACTGGCATTTTAGGATTGACTGAAAAAATAAAAATAAATTATTTGAGGTAAAATTGCAATGTTTAAAATCAAATTTAAAAAATGTAATACAAATCTCATTTCTATTTTATTATAATAGTACAATGTGAATATGTATATGAAATTCCTAAATAAAATTGGTAATCTTACATATATAGTTAAATGAATTTTAAGAAGCTTATTATATATTTAAGAGACAACAAAAATAAAATGAAATATTTAACTTTTATAATACTGTTTAATGTGTTAAACTCATCCTACTTCATATTATTAGTTATAGTATGTATAATGTATAAAAAATATTGTGATTTTATATATAATATGATTATAATTAAATATAATAATTTTATTAATTAAAAAAGATATATATATATCAGATTGAGTTTGTTTTTAGTTATTTTAATTATGTTTGTATATGTTTAGTATTACAATATATACTTATATATTTTATTTATTTTAAATATTTTTGTTTATGTTAATATTACATTTATAAATTTGAAAAGAATTTAACTTGTAATTTTTTTTAATATTGTCAAAAAATTATAAATAAAAATACACTTTATAGTAGTGTTGATGAATTGTATAGTATGTGTTCATTTACTATCTAATATAAAAGACTTCATGTACATAGTATAAAGAAATGACTATAATACATTAATTATTTTGTTTAAGTATTTTTTAATTTTTCTGATTGACCTATATTTTATTGCTAATTAAAATAATTATAAGAGAATAATTTGATATTTAGTATATATAAATAAGCATTATACTGTTTTAAAAATATTATATTGTATTAATTTGTATAATTTTTTAACATACATTTTATTTTACACAGTAAGCAATTAGTTCAACTAATATCCAGGTATTTTAATAGATACTATTGAAAAGAGCTAATATTATTAATATAAATATAGTATATAAAAAAGGAAAATCTTTTATTCAAAATAAAATTTTATTAAACTGAATGGAATTTAAATAATGTAATAATTTGAGTGGAAGCTGCCCTACCAAGAGTGCCACGCTGCCGCAATATTGACGCTACACCAAGATTGCAACCTCGTTGAAAGAAACACATGCAGCATGTGTAATATTCATCGCATGTTGAGAAGGTTCATGAATTGGAGTTGTTTTAAACCCAGGTGTGACTGAGATGGACATTTCTTTTGTGTTTATTTCATCATTACAGATGAAAATCAAAGAAAAATTACCATTTTTTATAAACACAATCATGTCAAGCAGGAACAATCAGCTGTCTATGAAGACGCAAAGCAGGAGGCTCAATCAACTCCACATAAACGTCTAATGCGCCAAATCGATTTTTCGGAAAATTACACATGTGTAAGTCAAGACGAGATTCAATTAGTTTATTGGAATCAAGCACAAGTATCTCTATTTACAGTCTGTGTTTGGTCTACGGCAGTATCTTTTGGCCGAATTTCACTGCTTTTTGTCAGTGACAATAGAGAGCACAATAATAGTCTGCAACATTCTATCCGTACTTTGTTATATAGGAATTAATAAATAGACCTGAATCCATACATAAACTTCAAATGTTCTCCGATGGACCAACATCACAGTTTAAAAACCAATTCATGGCGGAAACCTAGGTATTGCAATGTATGTATTTTTTTAAATACTTAAAAAATCAACAGCAATTTTCAAATGACTTTCACATTTCTTAATACCTCATCGAATGCTTCGTTATTATCAACAGTGCCAATATCACCCATGGCATATATTCCGTATTGTTTCATTATTGAGAATAAATTTAAATAGCGCAAATATGCACAGACTACTCCTATAATACTGTTGAGTTTTTCACTCGGTAAAATTATAAATATTTAACTCTATACAGTAAAATAAATAAATTTAACCGAATAATATCATAAAATTATTAAGGTTAATCCCACAAAATCCTAATGCTTTTACCCCTTAAATTTAAAATCCTAATATTGAAACGCAAAAAGTCTATAATTATAATATTTATACCTATAAATTATAAAATCATAAATTTCAACCTCATCTAATCCTAAAGTCCTATTGTTTAACCCCCATAAAATCTTAAAATACTAATGTTTAACCCCATAAAAATCTTAAAATACTGATGCTTAACCCCATAAAATCTTAAAATACTTATGTTTAACTCAATCAAATATTAAAATACTACTGTTATTTCACAAAAGCTTAAAATATTAATTTAAATAACTGTTTTTTCTTGAATATACCTATAATGGTTAATTCGAAATATTTATTAGTTCTACATATGTTACGGTAATCTTTATTGTCAAATGCCAATTTAAGATAGAAAATATACTAACGTTAATGTAATAAAAAATGTAATATATATATATATATCATTATAGAGACACATCTCATTTTGGTATCATGTGCAAAATGTTATTTAAGAAATATTTTCTGTAAGTTGTTGAAAATGGCATATTTACAGTTTCATTAAAATATGGATTTTTACAATTATAAAGTCTACTCACCAAACAAAATTATTTGTCATTTTCATAAGATTTTTATTGCAATAATATTTAAAAAAATAATGTAATATATATATATATAATAATATATAATAAATATTAAAATAATTATAATAAAATATAATATAATTATACTTATAAAAATGACAATCATAAACATTTATATAATAAAGGAAAAAAATTAATATGCACATCAGATAAGACATAAGACACTGTTTTATTTAAAATTACTTAAAATAATACTTTATATTTAAAATTATGTTCTAAAAATGATATTTTCATTAAAAATTTAAAATACAATTATTATATTAATTATTAATATATTAATATAAGAATATCATTCATACTATACTAATTTTAAACATTTATTTTATATAATAACATTGGATTTACTGAAAAATCGTGTTTAGTTTATATAACTATACCATTATGAAATCATGACTACTGTTTTAATGCATAATAGGAAATATTTATGGATAAACATTTATGTGAATAAATTAATATAATAATACCATGCAAATAAATTAAACGCTTTTACAGATATAATTAGAAAATATATAATTTCAAATAAATTAATAAACTGCAACAAATTATATTAAACTCTTTGTTAGTAAAAAAAAACGCTGTTTAATACTAATGTTCTATGAATCGAAAATGAAACTGTCAATTCAAACATATTTTTCGAAGTATATATTTTATCTACTGAATGAAGGAAGCAATGTTAGACACATCTAGTGGTTAATTTTATAAATTTTATAAATAGTTATTTAATTATGGTTTTATTTTATTATAAATTATTTCTATGTGCAAAACCCCTATAAAACCTCCGTTTAATAAAATGTTACCGTAATGTTTTCCCAAACTGCAGCACTTTCTTTTCTATCTGTAATGCAAAAAAATATATTGTCAACGAAATAACTGCATAAATATTATATTTGTTAATTCTTGTAGCATATGATACTTCAAATAACTGTCTATATTATTTAATACGATTTATTTGTATTTGTATTTCTTTGAAAGCAATTCTATTTTTAATTCTGTTTTAGTGATGGAACCAGAAACCACACGAGAATCAATGGTAGATAATTTTGTTCTAAATAAATAATAGAAATTCATGAAAACTCTATTTAACGTTTTGTTTAGTTACTCTATTTAGTTATATAGTAAACACTAATGAAATTTTTTTAAATTGAGTATATAAATTTATGTTTTCTTCAAACTCACTTTTAGAAAACGCAGAACAAACCAGCAGCATCAAAAGTTCCACAAGTCGTTTTATCAGGTGAAGAAATCACAGAATATGCGGAATTATTTTCAGAATTCGATGAAGCAGGAACCGGATTAATACCGCCAGCACAGATTTTATTAGCATTAAGAAAACTAAAATTTTGCTTCGATGACATGGATATTTACGTAAGAGTCTTTCAGTTGTGTGTCTTTAGTTGCGCTAGTTAAAAAAGACAATAGTGTGGGAGGCGTATCTTATATTGAAACAAGGTCATGTCGGAAACATGAATCAATATAAGTACCGGCATCTACAAAAATGATACTCACTTAAATTATTGATTTGTATATCAACTAATTCTTTAGTTTTAGTCTAGTAAATTATTTATAAAATCACTTTCTGTAGAGGTAACTGAAAAGGGCAACAATGAAGTAGATACATTAAAAATTTATACAAGCATAAAACACTTTCCTCTTTTGACTGAAATTAAGAGGAAATTATTTGAAAATAGTTTGTAACTATAATATAAAAAAATAGGTAGTAAGAAGGGTGGATATAATTGTATATATATATAATTTTTGTATCAACATCGTTGAATATAATTAGCAACTGGAATTTTTTAGTTGTTCTCGGTTTACAGAGAAATAATATGTTAATATATTAATATAAAATAAAAATATATTATATAATATAAATTATAATATAAAAGATATTATTAATATAATATTAAAAAAACTGACCTATATGCACATATCTTGTCACTATTTATGTTTTTTATCTTAAATGTTAATCAGTAGGGTATGTGTAACCTATTTTTTATTTTTTTAGTTTTTATCTATATTAAAAATTATAAATAGTTAATTCGTTTGGAAGCACTTTTGAATAAGTTAAAAATTTCTTCCCGGACATCTTAATTTCTTTTCATAACAAATTTTAAAATATGTAAATAGCCTGCATCCAAATATGCAACCAACTAATTATTCGCAGCCTGACCATTAATTAATTAAATAATGTGCATACGTATATGTAAAAAATATATTACAATGACATAATACACCATTTTCATGTAAGTTTTTATATAGTAATCTTGTATACGTTTTTAAAATATGTTTATCTAGTAAATATGAAATAATGGAATTCTTTTTTACATTCATGTTTTATATCTCTTAAAATATTGCATGAAATGTCATCAATAAATGTTTTCAACTCAAAAATATTAGTTGTGTTAAGACAACAAATGAATACTGTTTACAAATAAGTCTACTCGAATTATACCTTTCCTTTGATCTTATTAAAGTTTATTTTTATTTGGTTTTTTATTAAATATTTTCTACTATATTTTTCAGACAAGCCTTAATGACTTCGAAAAGGCAAATCCCAATCTAGAGATACTAAAAAACGGAGCTTCGTTTGATCTGTTTTGCACCTTAATTAAACAAGTGTACCATTCTCGCCAATCGCCGCATGAAATAATTGAGGCCTTTCGAGCATTTGATAAGAATGATTCAGGCTTAGTCTCCTTGCCGGAAATGATTCAGTCACTTACATCTGAAATTGGTAGTTTAGATCCTGTCGAAATGGAAGCAATGATCGACGAGATGAATCCCGACGAAGACAAGATGGTAAATTATGAAGACTTTGTTCTTCGCATGACCGCACCAGAAATATAGACTTTTGTATCTTAATAACTTAATTTTATCAAAGGTCTTTAATTATATATAAATATCAAAGGTAGATTAAGATGCACTTATTTAATGTAATATGGTATGTATCACATGTCATTAACTTATTTAGATATTTTCATATATTATATATATTATATTTTATCCCTCTGTAATTGCAGACAGATTATTTTCTCATTATTTAACGATTTAATAGTCTTAACATTTTAGTTTAAAGATAACTTACTCACTAAACAAAACGTAGAAATATTATTGAATCACTATTATTTTTAATTAATATTTATTTTCAGAAATGTACGTTAGAATAACTTTCCTTAATATGATATTGTAAAGGATAATAATAAACATAATGTTATACATGTATACTGTGTAGTCGGTTACATATATTTATATACATATATAGTGTATTTATCGGTTGTATAACATAATTTTTTCCAGAATAAAGCTTTCTTTGACTACGTTAATATTTTTAAATTACGAAAATCCTGCTTTCATTGTAGTTGCTAATAAAAAAATTAAAGCTATATTAAACTTTTAAAGAACTATATATACTATTGAGAATATCCATACCATTGTCTTGATTGTGAAGAATATAGGATTTTTTAATTAGATTTATAATAAAAAATAATTGTAAAGAAAATATCATTGAAAACTTATAATGTCGTAAACAATATTATAGGAGTTTAAAGAAACGAAAAAAATTAATGACGTACAAACATTTACTTTACAGCTTTTTGTGGTAGGTAAATCACCATTATTACCTTCTTCTATTTTACAATCTGTTTATAATCATTCGTACTGTAACTTAATACACTATATTGTTATTGTACTGTTATTTCACTGAACTCATATCATTAATTTTCAATATAATTTCTATATGTATATTGCAATATAGCACTTCAATATCCTACAAATAAATTATCCTGATTATGTTGTGCTACCTACCACCGAAACCGCGCAAGTGAAAATTTTCCAACTCACCATGTATAATATTTATCATTAAAATAAAATATTAATATCACTACTACTCAATTTTAGGATTTAGTGCATTAATATTGTGATAAAAATGCATTAGTACTTTCATACAATTTATAAATTACATTTCTAAATTCAAGATTTATAATTTTCTTGTTTATATATTATGTTGTTTGGTTACTACAAACTTTTTATATTTACTTTTGATGACGCAAAACCTAAATAATAGCGTCTAACTTAATATAATAATCAAGCATACATATTTTATATATGTACAATAAACTAATATATATACAATATATTATTATAAAAAATGTATAAGTCCATAGTTAAAACTTCAATTATTCAATATTTAGGATAAATTCTTTGAACACTATAAAATTAATAAAAACAATATAAATTGATAGACTCATATTTCAAATATGTGACAATATTTTAAATTCAAACAAAATGATTATATATATTATCAATTGTTGGAAAAATTAGAATTTATCAATCTTAAAAAGCAATAGGCAATACAGATAAGTAGGTCGATAACTATATTGTATATATATAGATATTGTACATAAAATTGCACAATGTTATTTCTATACAAATTCATAACATAGTAGCGAACATCCACGATCCCGATAATAGTTGGCATATCATTACGGATGTGGATAGCTTTAATGTGTCTGTCGGGGTGATCCTTAGCATATTCTAAAATTCTTACAGTAAAAAGAACATTTATAAAAGGAATATTTATAAAGGTATCTATTTTAAATTAATAATAATTAAATTATCAAAAAATCATTGAAATTGGTTCCTAAAAATATAGACTTAACTCCTTAACGCTGAGATACATTAAAAATTAAATTTAATAACACATTAAAGTTTTATATTTAATAATTTGTTAATAAATCAATTCGAAAATGTTCTTTTGTGTTTAATTTTTTATATTAAAATGTATAAATTTATATTAAATTATAATAGTTTTATATATTATTAATAATAGTTTTATGACCTCCCAGCCCCTGAACTATAATGTAAAACAATATTACATTATTATCATTAATTATAAAACTGCTTTAATAAATGTTGTAAAATTAAACAATTTGTTATAGAATATAAATAAATTGGCATATAAAACTCAAACAACAAAAATATGTAAATTACACAATGAACAATCTTAAATTCTACATAATATTATAATACTACTTTTTTAACTGTTCGTTATTAATGATAAAGCGTGTTACCTATCCGAACATTTATAAAACAAAAATTGACTAATCCGTCGTTTATAACTAGCTGGTATAACTGACATGAAATTATGTTCAATATAAAATAAGTAAATTTTGACACTGCTTAGTGCATATTGAAATGTAGTCAAGTATATAATCGAAAAACATAATCTGTAACAATATACTAATAAGTCAGGGCTAAAACCCACGAAACCGGTCTGCATGCGCAGTTATATTAACCTGTTGATTACTGCGTATATCAAAAATATCTTTATCTATACTTTATTTATTTTATATGTGTGTAGATACTGTGTTCTAATTGATAGTTAAATTGCATCAATATTTCTTTTGAAATAAATAAACAATTAATAATCAATGCCAACTTTCCTACACATTTATAATAGACACATTTCTAAGTTTATTGTATATTTAACATTTCTTATCAACACCATTCTCATACAATTCGTATTGACGTGAAATATTCTGTTATATATATTTTCCACTAAGTCCACTAAGCACAATCTAGACTAGCTTCAACAGCCAATTAAAATCCAGTTTACAAAAAAATTTACACTATATTGAATCAATTATTTATAACTTTATTTACTTTTGTTTCAACATATGCATTTGAAAGTGGATGAATAGTACAACACATACTAGTGGGTTGCAAGAAAATCGGTTTTCTGACATTCAAATGAGAATAAATTCGAAGTAATAATTTTTTTATTAATATTTAAAAAAAACTATTTTTAATAAATTTAATTTCATATGTATTAGAACCATAGACATTACATTTGTTTTTCTTACTAAAACTTTGTTTTCAAAGTTGGTGAATGATTTATTGATTAGTTCATTGATCCGATCTCCATAATTAAAACAATAGATATCTATGATTGAAACTGAATGACGTTTATGTGTTAGTGATTTTCAAAATTGCTGACTGTTTTCAGCTCATTAGAGAGTTCAAATAAAAGTGAATAAATATTTAATAAATTTATTTAATTTAACAATTATTGAAATAATTTTAAACAAAAAATCGCAGAACGCGTTCAGCTCTCTAGTAAGTAATAATAATTTAAATTTATAAGTGGTGGAGTAGAAAAAGGCGGGGAGAATGTTCCATAATATGATCCGTATTAGAGAGGACTAAAATGTTGTACATAGGTCTAAAATGATAAAAGAATTCTGCTGATTTTAAGTAAATCAGATATACAAGGCTTAAGGTACCTATCGTTACTGATTTTTTAAGTTTAGTTATTTTTCGCACAAAATTATGTAGCAATTTTATTGATGTATATAATATCCATTTTGATTCTGGTTATAATAATTGGTTAATGTAGGTTTCTTTCTGAACATCTATCGTTAAATTTATAAAGAATATAAATATAATGAGTTTGTATGGCTACAAAATACTACATTGTGAAATTAATTACGCTCGTAGTTAACAGAACATATATTTTTTTCTAAATTGCGTTCCATGGGTTTTGCATGATAAAATAAGGTAGGCTTTGGTGAGTGAACACATATCCCCGATTACTATCGAGGACACAATGTGATCGTTATACAATAAAAAAAATGGTTCCGAATGATTTTATTGGAAGAGAAATAAATATCTAGCATATTGTGCTAAATATGCGCTAAGTATACTACTTTATAATAATTAATCGTTTAATAAATTATTATTATTATTGTAACATTTAAGATTGTTCATAAAATCATTAATTCTGACTCAGATAATATGTGAAGCACACTGGAGAACCAAAAAGTGATGTATTCGATTTCGTATATTTGAGTTAATTTTCCTTTAATTTTATATTAAAAAAAGTATTTATATGTAGGTTTACTTTTTATTGATTAAACTTTTTAATGTTGTTTGTACCCCAGAGGTCAATTTTTTGGTTGCTCATTTAAGAAATATGAGAACTGGCCCTATAGACCAAGAGCAATAACTCATAATAAAGTCAAAACTTAATAATGTTCTATTTGTAGAAGCGTCAAATAAACTCCAAATAGTGGATTTTTTGCCAAAAAGAGTTTTTGAGTTTTCTTAAAAGTACGATAAAACCCATTGAAAAAATCCTGAAAATTCTTTATAAGATTTAGTAAAGAATCAACATCACGACAGATGGTGGTCGACGATTCACTAGGTGAACAATATATAAAGCTCCAATCAACTTATAATAAAAATGTATTCCTCGTTATTGTTTCTTAAATTAGGGGTTTATATAGATTTAATAAACTCCAAAAAATTTTTTTTTTAATTTAATTTTAAACTGATTTCCTAATCATTACTCCTTTTTAAAGTCACAAATTTCAGGTAGAACATCACATAGTTCGATTTAAAATTTAAATTATAAAATATAACTATATTATAAAACATGTTTCCATCATGTTAATTGTAGACTTCATTCTTAATTTATAGCAACATAAAAATTACTGAACCGTGCATAATATTGGCCGTGCATAATCGTAATTTGGTATTTGGTAGATCATCATAAACCAAAATTAAATAATAATTGATGGATAATTCAGGCCACACTGCGTTAATTGAATGGTGGCCATATTATACGTCATTTTAAATCTTGAAATTGCCCATGAAAATGTTTTAAAAGGTTATAAATAGTACATTATGCCACTAGTGACCAGCTAAGTCTTTTTATCACGAGTCTATTTATAATGTAACTCACGAGGCCGAAGGCCGAGTGTGAAATAAATCACAAGTGGCGAAAAAGTTTAGCTGGTCACGTGTACGCATAATTACTTTTCAAAATGTTGATAATCATTAAGAAATAATTAATAGATAAATACGAGCTTTATTCTGCAAATGACATTCGCAAATGTAGGTTAATCCAGCAATATAGAATACAGGGATATATAGGTGAGTAAGTACAGCAATATACAGTGTTACAAGATAATAGAATAGTATTTAGAGTAATAGAATAATAGGTTAAAAAGGAGTACCAGGCAATAAGCAAGTTATTTAGAGAACATCATTCTGGTAATGAAACATTTCTTATTAAAGTCATTTAAT
>JAUZND010001680.1:0-13339 GCA_034780555.1 Coelogynopora nodosa
CCCCCCCCCCCCCCCCCCCCCCCCCCCCCCCCCCCCCCCCCCCCCCCCCCCCCCCCCCCCCCCCCCCCCGCGGCCCAAAGCTACATGTAACTACCTAATATGTATATTCTTATGATGTTTATTGATATTCATTAATAAATTCATAACACTTTAAACATGTAAAAATTGCATTAATCGCAAATTGCTTACTCCTAAACAAATTTTATGGGAGTCTTTCAGATATTCGTCCCATCCCATATCTGAGTTGTATACGCATATATATAAGTATACTTATATATGTCAAAAATAAGAAAGAGTGCACACTAATATAATTTAAAAAAACTTTATTTATAAATATAAATTTTGTTAATATTTTTACTCATTGATCGACACCCATTTATTTCCCAAGTATGCAATGTATCAAAACTTAGAAGTAAAACATATTAACTAAGAAATATAACTTCGCAAGCAATTGTTTTAGTATACAATTTCAGTTGTCAAAGTTATCGATCATTTAGTTTATACAAAATTCATCTCGATCATGCCCCACCAATGAATAAAATTATTAATAAACAAACAATAATTAATTCTCCCAAACAAATGTCATATAATTGAATAAAGTATGAAATATAGTATTGAAGAATATATCAGTCAAAATGAAATGACGTAGCATAATATTTCACAATTTACAAAATAACTTGATTGTCTAAAAAGTAAAGAATACATTCCTAACTTAAATAAAATATTTATTGACCAAATATATATTTAATATTTTTCTTGATAACTTTTTATTTCAATCGTATGTTAAATATCTCCATTAAAAACAAGAATCATGTAAACTGCTATATAAATGAACAATAATCTTGATAAAATATAGAATAGACAATATTGAAATGAAATGTAAATGTAAATGTATTAAAATATAAATAATCAATTTTACCAAATAATGAACAAAAACAAAACACACATCTTATTAACAGTTTGTTTGCACAAGCTGTATATGAATTCACTTGCGACGTAGAAATAATGTAATATATTTAGAACATACATTTTCTAATCTGACTTTTTGTCACTATGAAAAGATTCCATACAATTAAAAACACCAGAAAACTCAAGAAATTTCATTAAAGATTCATTGGGTAGGAAGCTGAAATATATAAAACAAGTGTAACATTATTGCATGATACGTCTGTAACCATAGACTACTACCATGGTAACAAGTAGGGCTACAACGTGGTTAACAAAAAGAATAATCGCTTTGAAAAATCGCGACAAAAATTAAATCGAAACTTTAGAAAATTAAAAAAAACTATACTGAAATCTTTTAATTATAGTGTTTAATAAAAATTCAAATACATTTTTGGGTCACACTAAAACTTGTAAGGACTTCGGTTTTCCGGATTTATGCATGTGCATCAAAAAAATTGATAGAATATCTATTAAATGTGGCCGACAACATACATATATTTAGTGCATTTAAGTATTTATTTTGCTAGGTTTTGAACGACATATAGCCTACGTAATTGTTAAATATAGTATCTTATTCCCTTCAAAATACACTGAATTTAAAAAAGTGCAACAGTGAGGGCCCCGACGATTCTTGAGGTATATAAAACACCAGTCAGTTTTGCAAATTTGGTTATAGAAATTTTATTAGATATCTTAATTTAAAAAAATTGTTAACTATATTCTGTACAGTAAAATTTGTGAACTTCGCCCAAAGACACCGGAATATTTAATTTTAAGTCTATGACTGCCATGAAATAACGCGTTCATGATAACTTCGTCAAGCTATAGAAATAAATGATGCAATTAATCAATATTTTGTAAAATTACGTGATTCCATTAGCATAACTGTGAAGTAAATAAATATATATAACAGGTGCCCAAATGCTACTAAAAATTATTTAATCAAAAATACAAATAATTTATGCCTTATATTACTTTTATTGTGAAAACAATCTATTCACAGTCGGAACAAATTTAGCTTAATGTGATATAGAATGCGTGTAAAAGTATAAGCGAGAGATGTTCTGCGTTAAAGATATGTACAAATTCCAAGTAATTGTTCTCTCTTTTTTAATTTAATTTTTATTAAAATTTCTTGTTTCTAGTCTGTGTAAAATGTTCAACTTACACCTGTCGTTTACTTTCGTAATAATAACTTACACAATATGATCTGCTTATAACAGTGTAATTATCTGTGTTCTCGTCTTGGTACATTATATATATGTTATGCCTGTGTGGGGTATGAATATTGATTCCTATACTCACCTTCAACTCAGAACATCTCTGGATTAAATAGTATATAATCTTCTACAGCACGCAATCTGTCTCATATTAAATTAGTTCTAACTATGTAGGGGTTGTTTTTACAACGAAATATAAGGCATAAATAATTACTATAGGCCTATTCTTTTTTCAACATTTTTTGTAGCATCTAGCTGGCTATATATTATTATAGATATTTACTTCAATATTTTGTTCTTTGCGTAACTATGTAGACGGTTACAACAACTCTAGTAAACATTTAGAATGCTAAGGTAAGATGAACATATAGTCAAATAAGCAATAATCTTATGTGTGACAATTCTGCAGGAGACGAGTCGAGAACGTCTTGCCAGCAAAAGTAGAATAAAGTCAGTTATTATGAATAGATAATTGAAATATTAAAATAACGGTGAAAAGTGTTCTTAGCTAAATTGTTATTATTATATTTTTCATCGAATATTTTGCCTTATAGTTTCATTTGTTTTATTTTACTTCTAATATATAGACTATATTACTCGTTTCACCAATATGTACGACTTGTTACAATATTTTTAATGGGTGCAATATATGTGCAATTTATGCGGTGTTATGTGTAATTTATTTTAACATATTTATTTCGGTCATAAAGTTACACAATATACAATCTTATTTCTTAATGCATTTCAGCTTAACCCTTTCAAAGGACACGTGAAAAAGCGTCCTTCAATCATGTTATTATCTATAAATACTCCGCTGAAGTAAGCCTCCTAAAATATCGCAGCTTGTGGTAACACTATTATTACATAATTATTTAATAATTTGTGAGAATTACTTTTTTTGTTTTTATCATATATTAACACATTTTATGATTATTTTAAAATTGGAATTATATATTTTATAGCACTTAATCCTATATTATAAATTACTTTTATAGCCGAAAAAATAAATAAACATAAAACATATCTCTATTACAAAATCTTATCATTTTAACTTGATCTACTGATTGTATCAGTGGTATCTTGAAACACATGGGCTGGTTACGAAAATAAACACTGTGCTGATGTAACCCTACAATATTGATGTTAATTTGCTGATTTCAGCCTAGAAAAATATTCTGATTATATAAATTTACTTTAAATATAGTAAGTTATTTGGTATTCATTTATAATATAAGACTTAAGACAAAAAATCCTATTTAAATAAATAGGGAAATGACTTTAAACAAACTAAGAAAATTATACTAAAAATTCTTAATTTTCTTAATTTCCATAAATGGTATTTAACGATTTAGAGAAGGAGCCTTCATGTTAAAATAATCACATCTAATTAATTGTAAAACCTTTATATTAGAAAAATGCTTATCATTTATATATAAAACATTATTTTTTAGAGCACAGAATATATGGAGTTTTATTATATAAAACTATATTTTCTAACAAATTTCTAATAAGGATTATAACTATAATTCCTACTTTACGTATGAAGTTTTATTATATAAAACTATAATTACTACTAAATTTCTAATACGGATTATAATTATAATTACTACTTTATAGTTTGCCGGATACGAATTACACTTTAGTGACAATTGACAGTTTTTAGAGAGAGTCTATATATATACACTACCAAATATATCAGTAAACATGTATATATATACAAATATTAGTGACGGCCGTATCAGGGTTCAAAATCATATTATTAGATATCATATCCAGATATACCTTTTAACAAAGGGCAGAATATAAACATGACGACTGACGCATATGGACTTCTTATCGCTTAAAATGCCTTCCAAGATCTTCTCCACCAGATAGTCCACCTCCAGATCTGGCAGCAGCCATTGATATCTAAAGGTTAAATTGGAGGAAAAATAGAATGAAATAGCATCGTTCATAGAAGTTTAGTCAATTAATATAATTTGTTTTGAGCATATTATAAGGGAATTATACAACAAATTTTTCTATATCAAAAATAGTAGACTTTCCTCTTTGTTAAACTAATCCTCAAAACTAGCATACAGTTACAGATTGACATATGATTTACCTCATTCAAACTGATAGTCTACACAATTTTAAAATATCGAAAATACATACGTCTCGTTAGATAAACAATCGAAAAACAATTGCGAGTAACATATT
This sequence comes from Coelogynopora nodosa, assembly GCA_034780555.1. Taxonomy (NCBI): domain Eukaryota; kingdom Metazoa; phylum Platyhelminthes; order Proseriata; family Coelogynoporidae; genus Coelogynopora; species Coelogynopora nodosa. Next base: position 4,368 of record JAUZND010001680.1, read on the forward strand.
ATTATGAGAAATAAAATAAGTATGTTCAATAAATATGTACGTTTAAACAAAAAGCAGGTTTAAATAAATAGGTTTAAACATTGCAAAGGGGTGTTTTTCTAAAAAGGCTTTTGTAGCGTCATATCGATGTTGAAATTTCAAAACAAAAATGACGATCATTACATATTTATTCTATTTTTTATGATAAATTGTAATATACGAAAATATTAAAATTCAGAAGGCAACTCAAATTATGAAAAAAATATGACCAATTTGTTTAGGCCTGTTCCATACGTGACATTTTTGTGACATTTAACTGTAGCAAAGTTTATTATCACCAAATACCAATTACGAAAAACGTTAACTATTAAATAATGACCTAAGGATAGTGTTTTGATAAGATAATTTCATTAAGTATAAATTCATCCATACAATAAAATAAATAACGTGAATTTTGTTATGTACCAAATTATGGCATAAATTAGTACACGAAAAAGTTTAATTTTGAAATCATGCCTTTGCTTGTATTCTAAAATGGTTCTGAATAATCTGATAATACATTAAAGCCTAAAAAATAATTTTAAAATGAAGCACATCTAGTTGTTAAAATTAAAACTACTCTTATTGTGTAATGTGTTCATTACGTGATATTTGTGATGTTTTTATATATATTTTATGAAGTTTAATAATAAAATAATTACCACTCGTTTTCTTTTAAATCTAAAAATAAAAAATTTTGGCATCACTTTTCTGATTTGTATAATATTGTATTTATTAACAATGATATATAATAATGTACATATAGCACTTTTTGTGTATATAGGCTATTTGTATAATAAAATACACCACAGTTCCGTAATAATTATATTAATGACACTATCAATATGAAATTACGTAATGGTGAACTTATATCATACTATATCGGTAATACAAGTTTATCGGTTATTTCTTTGCAGATATTATGTAAGGTAAACGTACGAACATTTTTGTGTTGATAATTTCATCGAATACTTGTAATTTATAATTATTTTATTTAAAACTATTAGACAGTGATGTATTGAGCTTCATGTTCAAATATTTCAAGTAAAACGAATAATTTATTACAATAAATATGTAACATTTGTGTTTGTATCTAATTGTGAAAATAATATCTTACTAAATTAATTATAATAATTTATAAATAATGAACAATAATACTTATGGTTGTATGAAACATCAAATATCAGTGTGCAAATATTATTAATTAAGTCAAATGAGTTAGTTTGAGAATTCATAAAAGTCGTCACAATGTCACGCATGAATCAAATGTATTGTATACACTATACTAGCCATGGACGTAGCCAGCCGCTTACGCAAACACACACCGATGCGTACAATTCAAAATCCAGACTGGTGCTCTCTTTATTAATGAATCTTACAAAAAAAATTATTAAAAAATGGTGGTTGGTGGTATCTACTTAAAAGACCCTTTTTATTTATATCATTGTGTCCTGAAAATGTTGTTCATTGTATGTGCGTACAATTAAATAAAGACTGGCTACGTCCCTGCTAGCAAATGTAAACATGATTGTATGTATTTTAATAAAGTACATGAATCTTTGAAACTGTATATTAGTCATTCAATTACAATAAACTGTCTAGTCTATTAATATCAATGCGATTCACACAAAAAGAATTTTCCTAAAATATTCACATACAAATAACCGAGACCACATTTGACTCGAATGCGCTTTGATTCCGTACAATGATTTACTTCCTCGAAGGATGGCTTTTCCATCATGTACCCTTTCATTTCGAATGTTTTCAATAATCGGAGCAATTATAGTTCTCCTGCAGAACGTAGATAATTAGATGAAGGCATTTTTGATAGTACTGTTGAAAGGCTGTCTCATTAGCCATGTTTTTAAATTAGGTCCGGCGTTATCGGATTGGGTATTTCCATGTCGTGAACCATAGAAATGATGTTCGCGTCTAGAGTAATTTGAAACATTCCGAGCCATAGTGCCGTTATAGAGAATTGTTGAGCGGAACGATCAGATGCAACGACTATCTTCTTGCAGATTACTCCTCGTTTATTCTTAACATGGTAAAGGCGCTTTTGGATATAAATGTCGCTATTTTCAACCGAATGAGGAAGGTCATCTGAAACTATGCAGATTTCTTCGTGTATGATTGCAGACTCTTTTTATTCACGATTATAGTAAACAATGATTGGAAAAAAAGTAAACAAAAATTTACAGTGGTGTGACAATTAGGGTTGCATTTTTGATGTTGTTGCTATGTTTTCACCGTAATTGACAACAAGAAGAACAGCGTCAATCGGAAGATCCTTTGTAAGAACTCGAATTTGTTAAATTAATTGCATGAAATGACAAATTATTCAATATTAAACGTATTGGATCCTTCATTTGAACGGTATGCTGTACAAAATCGTCCTTGAACAATGTTTTTCGTTGAGTTTAAAAATGACAATTTTTACCCTCAACCTTTGTGGGAATACTCGTTTCTTTTTGTTCGCACTTTCATTCAGATCAAGAAGTGTAACCAATCTTCCAATAAATGGACACTACATTCTTTGCATTTTCTGTCGACCCTTTTTATATCCCATTTTCCCGTTTCGTCATAACACAGTTTCGGATACCAATTTGTTCTTTGATTGAGGTAGAAGATTGACTCTGGCACTTTCAGCATTATACATTTTCCTCTCTGACGATGTCATTTCCTTCACTGACTAAATTTTTTAAACATATTTTGTTATTTTGTTATACGGTTTGGGACTAACTCTGCCTGTTGTTTCTCTTTTTCGTTCACTAAATCTTGACTTTCTGATTCTATTTTGCTCTTTTATCTTATTTAGTTCATCATCTGTTTTACATATTATGTATTGTTTTCTTTGTATCTAATATACTTCCCGGGTTCCGTAAATTTACTCTTATTAATAAATGATCTCGTTTTTATTTCAGACTTCTCCGCTATATTTGTAGTTTCGTTTTGTTCTGTGTTCTTTATTATTTCGAAGTTTCTAGAGTAAAATAGATCCAATATAAATGCTGAAGTTAAAAATAAAAGAAAATGAAAAATGTATAAATGTTTTAGTACTTATAACAATAACAACGATAGTGCTACGTATACATATATAAACCACAGCATCACAAAGTCACGTATGCAATAACAACATTGTAATAGTCAACTAATGAAAATATTGATGATATTATGTCGGTGATTTTGATAAAAAATATTTTGAATATATGAAATTATCTCATAGTACAATGTAACCACATGTGTATTGTCTTGTAAATATAAATAATCCAAACTACACTAACATCTGTCATTTAATAATATTTATGGAAATATGTATTCTAGGGCCATTTTAATTGTACTAAAAGCGTTAAATATTACACATATATGATATATTGGGATCATGAAAAAAAATCATAAGTGTACATTATTTTAATAACTATATAAATACGTCCAAAACGTAGACCGTCATATCATCACATAGTCACATAAGTAACCAAATTTGTGCATTCATACAATACTGAAGTATTTTCATAAATGTAATGGCATGTTTGTTATGATAGGTATGTTTAAATAATACACTTTTTTAAATTAGAAAGTGTACCTCTTCTCAAACAAAATAAATTAAAAAATGAAATTTGTTGTTCCATCATTACATTTTTGTGATATTTTACTTTTTGCTACTTTGCATGCAGACACAAACTATACAATTATGATATATTATGGAATTGAACTACGTATTCATCTAATACACAACACTAATAGCAACATGTATTGATTGTTTAGAGTTTGTCCGTGATTTTAAACACCCAGTAAGTCATGATGCCAAATTACGTGACAATTGTGATCAAATTTAGGTAAAAAACACCTTTTTTACTATCATAATTTGTATATGAAATAATGAATATTACATAAAACTGAAAGATCACCATTATGTACAAGTATCACAATGAATCATAAAGAATGTAGCTACTTCCATATCGATACAATTCCAACTGCAGTACACACCTTTCTAAATGTGACGCACAGAAGAAGATATCATTCTCTACTGTCATTGACCAGAAGTAAAAAATATTGTTGTTATAAAGTGAAATTCGTGTTTATTTTTAGCTATTCCGTTATATCACTAATTGTAAAAATTAAATATGTTATAATATACGTAGATAAGGTATATATAAACAAAATGGTATATACGGGACTATGTGATAAATGTTCCTTTTTAGAAAAATACCCAAATAAGAATCCCAGCGGGCGATTCTATAGTAATCGTAATTATACCAAAGAACTACAAATTAAAGGAGCGATACATCAAAATTACGAGATCCAAATGTTATCTGATCCTAGTCAAAAACAATGATGATGCAAAATACCAATTAATGTTGCGTACAAATTCAATTTAACCAATTTAAAAGTTTTTTGTTATGTAATTGTTTTGTTAATCACTAACGGTATAGATTTACATCTCTTGAAATGGGTATTATTCTCATTACATAACATTATTACATTGAAAGAGATCAATGTGCAATATTCCACAGAAAATATGTCAATTTAAGAGTATACCTTTCTGATTGGAGTGGGTGGGTTATCATGACTTTATTTTATTTACAAATCTAATCTGTATTTACGCGGTAGCCTATTTACAATATATTGTGTACATATACACTTTGAACTTTAGTAGCACCATTATATGCTTTTACATTCAGATATACAGTCAGAGTAGGGGGGGAAGGTCAAATTGACCCATCAGGGAAATATATTTTCGCAAAAACAATGATGTCAACCAAATTTATACTAAAAATTTATAAAACGGCATCTAAATTATATCCAAGTTTCCAACGATTAAACAATAGAGGAATGAAGTTATAATCTATATTGTTTTCAAAATGCACAAATTCCTTCTAAAATTGTTATTTTATATAAGTCGGACTTTATCTTAATTGAACAATACTTACCTCATCTTGTTTTGCTAAAGTTATGCATGTAAGTATTATTAATCAATTTACTACGTTATGGTGTTATTCTTTTCCACATTTTTTCTTTAAAATATATCATTTTATAAACAAACATTGAATGTTACAGTTAACACAAGTTAGAGAACGAACGAATCCACAGTTGGTCGATTACTATATAGTTATATTTTTTCTATGATATATACGTACAATATAGATTTCTAATTCATATAAAACACAGTTTCGCATAGAATAAAAAAATGGTTATTAGATATTTCATGTAATTCCGTGGAACATAAACTTTGGACTATATTACATGCATTGCTGTGAATATATAAAGACCCCACACACACCAATATAGACATCGTATACAAAATTACGTACCATGCACTTAATATGTAAAAATAATAACTTTATAGTTTTAATATATGTAGGATATATAAGCTAAATAATCGGAATGAACACAAGTCAGTCAAAGAATCCACATCAGTCGTATATGTAGACCAAAGACATCGACTAAACGTAGACGTACATTATATATCATGTAATCCCACGTTGAAATATAATTGCGCCCAAAACAATTTTGTTATTTAGATTTTAATAACAAGTGACAACCTTTCTTATCTAGGGGAAGCGCATTTCATCAATAATTTTAATCTAGCCATCAACAACAGTGCCCCTAATATGTATGAATCCACTCAATATTGTAAAATTTGCATTTTTTGCGTTCATAATAACAGATTGATTTGATTATGTAAAAGTTTTCAAAAGTTTGAATGTAATTAATTGTACATGATTTTTGTAAATCTTAAAAAATATTGTTTATAACAGAAAATGTATTACTATTCAGGCTACTATTTTTTGTTTTTACTTTTATAACTATAAAGTTATTATAATTTCTTTACTATCTTAAAGGGAACATTTGACTTCTCATAATGCATTTGATAGGGGAAATAATGAGAATATGAGGTTATGAATTTCACCACCGAAATATTGTAAATAGAGGACAAAATGACATGAAGTCAAACATAAATAACGTTGCTATTTTTTCAATAACATTTAGAAAATATTTTACACCAGACCTGGATATATTTCGACCAAATGTTAAAACTAAAAATATTTCAGAAGTATACTTTTTATTCAAATTCACATATGATTATAAATATCCAACTTCCTTGATGCTATAGGATATCTATGGTATATATGTATACTTCTATATACTATATAGATACTATATATATATATATATACTATGAACTAATTAAGTATAACTTTTTGAATCATTATTATTTTATGAAATACCTAACATAAAATATACATATAGATGTAAGTCGTCGTAAAAAAATGTAAACTTGACTTAATCTTAAATATTGTTTGATAACTATTATTTTTCAAATGTCTAAATATATGCTATTTCAGCTATTTTTGAATGATGTATTATTTCATAATGACTGTTATCGAGAATATTATGCAAAAATAAATGGAATCAATAGTATTTAGCACAATATAAGGTATACGTTGTATACCGAACACTTTAGAAAGATATATAATTTATTAGATTTATTTGTTATATTAAACGATTAAACACAGCTGGTAACGATCAGTTTGAACACCACATTGGTTCAAGAGGTATAATTTTTAAATTCAATATTTTATAGGTTCAATAATTGTATCTATATTATGTAAGACAACGCTACATACACTTTATGGTAGTTATGTAGCATACATGGTAATAATATGCTGTATATAGGCTCCTACTGTATGCAAATATTACAAACAGCATAGGCTACGCAAGTTAACAAAATTTGGGTTTAAAATAAAATAACTTCAATATAACGAATTGCGATTTTATTTATTGTTTGAATTAGTTAAACTCTGATTATACCAGCATCAGTTACAACAAGAAAATTGTCATGGTTACAAAAATACCTTTACAAGCGGGATATACTGCAATACTAAATTCCAATAATATATATTATTAATGTTATATAATAATTAAATAAATACTATGATTTATATCAAACCAATAAACTACCTTATACTACGCCTATATATAAATTAAATTATTTAATAATATATTATTTTGAATCTATAATATATTCAATGAATTATTATATTTGCATATACATTATTGTTAGTCCCTGGCTGAGATGACAACTGCAAGGGTTAACTATTGTATAACTAACCTTGACTGGAATCCAGTGAACAAGCTGGTCTTGGTAAAGTAAGGACAGATAATTGATGTTTTAATGATATCCCGAAGCTTCAGGTAATAAAGTTCCTCCTCCAGACACTCCATCATGATTGCCGTGGCTGCTTTAGAAGCGCAGTATTCTCCCATTCGAGGAACGCCAAGAAATGCGGCACTAGACGCCACGGCTATGATGTGGCCTCGATTCTGACGTAGCATTCCGGGCAGGAAGCATTTTATGTTCTGCAAGAGTAGATTTATTGTTGATGAATATTATGATATTGTATTGCATGGCAATACATGCCTATGTATAGAGACTATGTATACAAGACTATGTATAGACTATATATTATATGAGTGTATCACAACAAAATTTCATTAGACAAACAGAAGAACATTATACACAGCACGGAATAATAATACACTTAATAAAATATAAAAGTCAGATATTTACAGACAAATACCGCAATTTAATCTCAAATCTTCCACTAAAAATAATATCTTGGCTATATAACTCAATGGAAAAGGAGATTTTGGATCTGCTGCTTAAATGTTTATAATTAAAACTGAGATATTTTTTAACTGTTAAAATTTATAATTTCTTTGCATTAGAATTTAAAGTTTTAATACTCCGCCCAAAATTGAAAAACATTACCAACATATTTTTTATTCATACAACGTAAATCTGTATGGCCTTCACTGCCATTAATAGATATAAAAAACTTACGTAAAAGTGCGAAAATGTATTAATATGAAAGGATTTCTCAAATTCTTCCGAAGGCATGTCTTTTAGAAACTTTCCTGAAACAACACCTGCGTTGTTAATAAGAATAGTAACGTCTCCAACATCATCCATTATTTTTTGTGCTAATTCTTGCAAGGATGTCTCTTTTCTATTGGTGAACATAAAAACGTGAAAATCAAATTTTTAAATCGATACAGTATGTCATTTAAAATATAATTTCTCTGAAGTTATAATGCAAATACTTGTCAAACAATAGTTTTTAATAATAAAACATAATATTAACAAAACAATATTTGCAAATAATTGTCATCACATACTTACAAGGTATCCCGTATTTCAAATAAATTCCTAGGTATAATACTTTCACTACTTTGCCTGAAATTATCTAAAAATGCCTTCTTATTAATTATCATTATCTCAGCATGTTTTAATGCTTGTACCCTCCAGATATACCGGAAATATCTAGTTCCAAGGATCCAAACCTTCTAAAATATGACTGTTTGGAAACAAGTTAGATGAAGGATTTTAAGTCGGTGCACCGCCTCTGAATATCACCACCTAACTGCTCCCGGATCATGGCTGCCAATTGATATGTTATAATAGGAATTATTAAAAAATACTTATCATATACTTGTTTTTATTTATACCACTGTTGTGTGAAAAGATAAAATAAAACAGTTTTCATTCAACTTCCATCTGTTCATTTGAAATTCATTTAATAATATGACAAAATGGTGGCAAAAGACGTGTTGAAATGAGAGATCTATCTGTCATATTTCCACGAAGTTTGAAAAAGCGTCTGATCTTGCCGAAAAGAACACCATTTTGGCATCATATTTACTAACACACACTTGATCGAGAATTCAGATATGACCTAAATATATTCAATATCCTCTAAATAGCCCTTTATCATATCCGATCACCTATTTGCGGACAATGAATCGAGAATAGGATTTTGTTTCGATCAATATGTTGAATAAATTCATGATAATATTTACAAAAACATAGGCCGACTATTGTATAATAGTAGTAAAGTGAGAAGTCAAGAATGCATAAGCAAGCGTGCTGTTGTTTTATGTGCGTTACTTTA
>JAUZND010001681.1:0-13339 GCA_034780555.1 Coelogynopora nodosa
TATATTTACTACGAAAAATTTATATTTCTATTTTCATTAAACAAGTATGGATCCCCTGATCAGATATTTCTGGATCCTTCCATGCTGACTCTTTGAAACACCAAAAAATCATTAAACTGAAAATATAATAATTTATGACAAATAATAATAATTTAAAAATTACTATTTTAGATAAACATAATACTTAAATATTTTTTTTATTATTTCGTTCTACCATTCGTTATATCAGTAAAATAAGTACAATATGTTACAAGGTCCATTGACCCTATAAAAAAAATTTTTATTGAAATATATTTATTAGTTTAAAAATGTCCTAAATAGAGGGCAAAAATGACAAATTTTACACCACATTACATATGTTTAAAATTATCAAATATACTCTATATATAGTAATCAGCTTACTAGAAAAGCAATTCCGTTCAGTATGTTTTGATAGTGGTCATAATAAAAATAGTCGAATGGTCAGTATATTGGTGACCATTTTAGGCGAACTTACTAATCGATTTTCAAGTTTATTTTTGGCATACAATATAAATGTGTGTAATACTTACCTATAAACTAGTAGGTACCAGGAATCGTTACCATGGTACCGAATTATTAATTACTGAACTTTGATCAGCATAAAAAACCGCACATATCCCGATGTCGAGCTCATATTTAGTCAAAAAAAGGTCTTTGACGGGACACCCTATTGTCAAAGTATGTTTTAATTTTTTGATTTGTGCATTTTTGAGAATTTAAAGACTTTGTAAAGTAAAGATAATCTTGCTTGTCATGATTTTCAAACCATTTAAATTTATTTTCTGGAAAAGGATTTCGTATCCTCAATATTATACTGTAAGAATCAAAAAAGGTCGGGTTACAAATTTGTTAAAAATTTGTCGTTTTATAATTATACTTTTGCATCAATTATATAAAATTTTATTTTTTCAAAATCCACTTTTTTCTAATTTTATCTTAAAAATAAATTGAATTTAAAATGAACAATAAAACGATTTTTATGAATTTTTAAAAATTTTTATAATGTTGTAAATATTTTTAGCCGACTCATTTGTATAATATTCCGCAAGAGAAGAACCAAGACCATAAAAAAGTATTAGAGTTTTTAACAAATGAGTTAATGTACTTGTACAAAAAGATCAACTCTCGATACTTGGCTAAATCTTTCAACAAGTATTTTTAAATTATTTCACAAAATTAATATACAATTAAGTATCCATTTGATGTGAAATCTGTTTAAAAAATATTAATTAGATACAGTATAAAATCCTCCCTTGCCACCAGTATATCATGCTCCACTCTCTGGTGTAACTCTCTTGTCAACGTGACCACTTCCACTTCAAAAATACACCTATGCTTGCAAATTTTAAAATCTCAAATAGAATGGAACAAGCCTCAACTAGAACGTTACTGTGTCCTATGTGGCATAGATTGTGGCAAAGAAAATTTACTAATCTGTACTTTGTGCAGTAAAGGCTACCATTCATTTTGTCTAAGATCCAAACCTCAATTTTCACAAGGTGATTGGTTTTGTTTCGACTGTCAGTCGGATGAAATTGTAAAATTTTGCATAGCCTGTGGAAATTGTAAACATAAAATGATCAAATGTAACAACTGCCAATACATGATACATACCAAGTGTCTACCTCCCAAAAACAGCATAAGCGGTAAACATTGTAAACAATGGACTTGTTTTCCATGCAAAGAAAAATCAAAAAAGGAGCATGTCGACAACATGAATAATATCAACAACACAAACCTAAAAAGACCTCAATCAACCTCTAATTTTGATTCAGATTTAAATATTGATATTTCCAATTATAAAAAGGAAAAAAAGCTCTATAAAAACGACAAAGAGCAAATGAAATGTGTACATAAAGTTTATGGGTTAATTTTAAAAAAACTGCAAGATTGTCCTTTTTTCAAAAAATACAAAAATCAATTTGAATCAAGATTAAACACTATTAAAAGTAAAATTTACGAAAAACTTTTTCCTACAGATGAAGACTTTAAACATGAATTCATTTCAATGATTGAAAGCTTGGATTTAAAAGGAGCAAATGGCGAAAAGGCAAAGATTTTTATCGAAAAGTTTGAGAAATGTACGCGTGACAATTTAAATGTAAAATTATAAAAAAGTTGTTTTATTTTATAAATTTGTTTATAATTTATAATAATCTTTTGTTTTTTTTTTCTGTTTTATTGTTTTATACTGTTGCTACTTGTCTTTTATTTGCAAAATACCGTGTAAGTTATATATTATTGACAAATCTATATTGTTTGGATATTCACAAGCGTTGATACGATTAAATTTTGTTGGTAGAGAAATTTTTCAATAAAAAAATTAATCTAATTTGTCTAAAAAGTACAACTTTCTTGAATAAATTTTTTTTAACAAATACATTGAAAAAATGGACATGTGTATTAGGAAACTTTTCCAGTCGTATAATGAAGAGAATGATGGTTTTTAAAATTTAATAACAATTTAAAATACATCAAAATGTACATTTTAGTGATCTATTTAAAAAATGCATTGGATATAGTGACAAGCCATTCTAGAAACTTTTCTTATAGCTATACGCACAAACCTTTTGACGAACAGCTTTTCGTGCAACTGGCAGAATTGGCTTTAAAGGTTTTTTAAAAATTTTAAAAATTTTAATAATATTCTGAGAAAATAATTAATATTTTAGAATAATGAAGAAGAAATTGCTTTCACGGCTATAAAAAGTTATTTGCCTATAGCAGCTTGCCAAAATTATAAAGCTCGGGCTCTTTTATGCCAAGCAGTCATTTGTGGTCCGAAAAAGACGGACGATTCAGTATAATATACATTTTTTTTAAATTTCTTAAAATTCGTATAAATTATTGTTTTTTTTCAATTTCATTATAACAGAATAAATTGGAAATCTCTCAAGAATACCTCTTTCAGGTAGTCAAAATAGGCATGGATAATGCTAGCTGCTCGTATTTGATTTTCAATGCTTCCGTGATATATTGGAAACTAGCCTCTATTTTTATGAAGAACGGTTATAGAATTTTACTCGTTGCAGGATTACATAAATTCTACAAGACTCTAGAAACACTCAATGATCAAGATTATTTGTGGAGGTGCAAAATAATACTGTAAATTTTAAAACAAATTGCTTTTAAAAATTAAAAAATAATTATTAAAAATTGTTCATACATAAATTTACGTGTCACTTTTAGTGAATTGTTGAAAGCTTATTGCGAAGTTGGGAAAAAGTCACTGGCCTCTCATCTCGTGTCCAACGTTTTTAATTTCGTAAGAATCTACGCTCATCAGTACTTTAAAGAGTTTTATAGAATAGCTGTGATTAATAAATACTAATTAGTTATTAATTTTATTAATAACGATTTAATATAGATTGTGAAAAACGTGTTTGACAGTGCAAAGATTGACAAGGAAATGAAGATGGACTCTTCATTGACATTCTACAGTCGAATTTGTAGATTACAAAAGTTTGTTTAATTTAATTTAATTGAAATTGAAATTCTTAATTTTTACAGTGCCCTGGATGAAAACGGATTAAAACCAGAAAATTGCGATGAAATAAGGAAAATATTCGACTACATATTATCGCCTCAAATGAAAAAAGCTTTCAAAAAAACTGAAAAGTAAAAATTGCAATAAAATTAATTAACCACTTGAAAAATACATTTTAAATTTTAGCAAAGATTCAGACATGCATCTGTAATTATAATGATCAAAAATAAGCAATAATAATTTTTTTTTAAAATTTAAGCTCAATTCTATTGGTCGAATTTACTCAAATAATTTACAAATTCGGAATGCTCTATGGAGTAACATGCTTGATTAACTTTTTCAAACTCAACCAAGACTTTTTCAGCAATTATTCTTGGCTAATTTTAGACTGTTTAAAAATTGAAATGAAAGTTGTCGAAATGGCTTTTAAAATTGTCCAACCAATACATCAGGATGCTCGTCGTTCTGTCAAGCAAAGTGCGAGCTTTTATACGGCTGTTGTGATTCCAAACACGGAGGAGAATTGCAGTCGCAATTTTGGAGAAATTGACAAACATGTTATAAACTTGAGAAAAGCATCTGCGGAAAAATTGCTTTTGATAATAAACGAAGCATATAGGAATAAGTATCTTGATGTTGTACAAGTGGCTTGTGTGTCAATTTGGAACATTTGCTTGCCATTGTTGCATCATAACTTGAAAAGTATTGTTGCTAAATACTTGCTGACTGTATCTAGTTATTTGGACAAAATTTGCAGCAATTTGAATGAGCTACAATGTCAGATACACATGGAGTTGGCGAAATACTTTAGTCAAGATCAAAAGCCTATTTTGGCGCTTAATCATGTTAATAAGGTTTTTTTTAATTAATTTTTAACTTAATTAAATTTTAGGCAATAGATAAAGATGAAAAATACTTATATCAACAAATTTTGACATGTCTGAAATACAGAATTGAAAAAAGTATGCAATTGTATGAAGAACCCGAAGATGTACTTGAAAGAGCCACGCAATTATTAGAACAAGTAAGAAATATATATAAATTAGAGGTGTAACCCAAAGAATTAAGAATATTTAAAATAATATTAATTTTTTGATCATTTACTTTTTATGTTGCTTTTTCACGAATTTTTACAAAAGAAGTTGAAAATTCACATTTTCTAGCCTATTATTTTTTAAACTAGTTAATGAGCGGTGAAACACTCATAGACTCTAATTCAGGCTCCCAAAACAACTCAAACGAACTAATCATTCAAGTGGGAGGACTTTTGGCTCCAATGTTTAGATTTGTGTTGGCTTCTGAAAAAATAAAGAATATCGATCCCAGTGACACTTCATTTCTCCCAGAGGCATCAAAAAGATGTAGTATGTACCATGATGTTACAAACAAGGTTGAGGAATATGAAACAATGTCAAAAAATGATGCTGATTTTCTTTTCAAGTAAATTATTTTTAATTTTTTAAATTTAATATTATTTATTATTTTTTTAATTAAATATAATTTAGATGTCAATTGTGGATCGATCTTTGTTTTCTAACATGGAGAAAACACCAGTGGGATATTTTTCGTGCTTGTGCTCGATTTGCTTTGACGTACAACTGCGACAGGCTGTTGAAGATTGAAAAGCAGCAAAAGGCAATTGTAGATGATTGTAGTGAAGTTTCAAAAGTTACGCGAGGTTCAGGGTAATTTTTTAAAAGTAATTTTTAAATAATTTAAATTAATTAACGTAAAATAGCGACAATGAGAAAGACAAACAATCTGGAAAATCCAACACTCTAACCCTCATCGACGCTAGAAACACATCATCCAAAGAAAATGATGACGATGATAAACTGTCCACAAGCACAGATTCAAATTTAAGTTACGACATTCCAGATCTTAATAATGAAGGTCTAATAATCCTCAGAAACAACATTTTTCGAAAACTGGGCCAAATCCATCTCATGTACGCGGAAACTCACATTATCATGCTAAAAAATGACAAAATCAACATTAAAGAGATTGTTAATGCTGAGCGTTTTATAAATAAATCTTCTAGAAAACAAGTTGGTGAGAGTAATAGTTTTGGTTTTGATGGATCAAATTTTTCAGGGATTGAAAATTCTCATTTATTTGGCTTTTTTACACAGTATGTTGAATGGGTCGAATTTGCATCCACGTTAATTTTAGACAATTTTTTGAAATGTGCACAGATTGGAAATATGTTGGAAATTGACAACTTATTGTACACTTCAGCCAATTATCTGTACAATTATACTCGTCATCTTGTATTGGAGAGGAGGCAGCATGTTGTAAGGAGTTATTTCAGCGAGATTCATAAATATATGATAAAGTGTGCTAGAGTTGAATCATATGAGACGTTTTTGACCATTAGTACGCAACTTGTTAAATGTATTATGAGTTTATGGGAAAAGAAACTAGATGAGGAAGGGAGTTTTCCTACTTCAAAGGAAAAGACTGGTAAGAAGTCTCCAAAGGTTAATGACAAGGGAGGACTTTCTAGTAATGTAGAGTATATTGATGATGTTAATCTTGCAATTGTGGTTAATGATATTTTAATTTTTTTAAACATGAATTTGTTTCAGCTAATTTATAATTTTAATTTTTCTAAAAATTACTTAGATCTGTCAAGAAAGTCTACAAAAAGTTAACGACAGTCCCTATTTTGGATGTCGCTTCCAACTGATAAAAAACTGTGTGAAAATCTGCTCCCTCACTCCACAAACTCAGCAAATAATTGGAAAATCATGGCTAGCCCATGAAAACCTCTCCAAACTTGATATATCCCCTTTTCTCAAAATCTTCACAGCTACAGAAATGCTCCTTCTAGAAACATTTGGAGACGAAAAACTAAAAAAAATTGAATGGAAAGACGGACCAAACACAAAATCAATCCAACAACTTGAAGAAACAATCTACACAAAATGGAATCCCCGCGATTGGCTCCTTCAATTAGAACTATACATTAGAAACTTTGAAATCTGCTACGAACAATTCATAAGCAAAAACCCCGATTCAAAAACAAATGACGATTTGTGCAATTACTGGCTAGATAGAATGAACTCTCTAAAACCAAATTTGAAAACCCTCAAAGAAGAAATTGAAGAAATTGGAAAAACTTTCAAAAGCAGCACCACATGCATTCAAATGACGGAACATGTCCAAGACAAAATGGAAATTTACAAACATCGAAACATTGACAAATTCATACGCTCCCATCAATTGCACGTTCACATGATTTTAATACAATTGGTGTATCGAAACAGGTGTCTTTTGTCGACAGAAAAAAGACTAGAAATTGCAACAGAACTAATATACGCGTGTTCTCTTGCCGCTTATTTTAACCTAAATAATATGCATTTTAAAATCAAAAAATATTACTTAATCATCATGTTGCCCATCATTAAAGACGGTGAAATGTCTCATCTACTATGTGAATCGTTGGAGAATTTGCTAGTCTTTAAATCTCAGTTTAAATTAGCTAGTGGTTATTTTTACAGTCCAACAATAGACGATATTATTAAGGATAATATTTTTTCCGCCTTTTTAGAGTCAAATTCAAATTCAAACTCAAATTTTGAAACAGAATTTAACGATGAAACGGCGTTTAATAATTTAGCTATACACACATTCTTGTCGCTTTCCCTGTTCAATTGCTACAAACAGAATAATCATTTGGAAAAGGCTGCAAATTTTCTCGAAACTGCCATTCATGACATGCCAAAATCGACTTATAAATTGTACATTTATAAAAAATAATATATATAATAAATTATTAATAATCTGAATAGATTAATGTACAAAAAACTGATTCTCGTTAAAGCACAACAACAACTACCGGTAAACTTAATTTTTCAAAAATTCAAGGACGGGAAACAAGATTTCATTTCCCACATGTGGTATCGAATATCCCTCTACTCTAAAATACCAACTACTCAATACCAAATGTTATTAAACGCCATATGGTGCATAACTGATAAAACTCTCACTCATAAAAAGGCGGAATCTATTCTAAACCTCGTTTACTGGGTTAAAATAAACACGTTCAACTCTCTACATTTGCAAAACTTGCTACAATTTTCCATCCTGACTATATTAAAATACCCCACGGTGGAAAAGGAACCCATTGACGAAAATGTAACCACATGGGTGGAAAATCAGACTCCAAAAAAGAATGTTAAACGCCCCACTAAAGCCGTCAACAAGTTTACAAAAACCAACGATAAAATATCAAAATCCATCAAAATCATCAACAGTTTGTCAGTACATAGTAGTATGGAAACTAATGAAGGGGCATCTGTAAATTTGGCCGATTTTGAACATGATTCGCCAACCTCTGGTCTGTCAGACGTGGAAAATGTGGGAGATTTATTGCTTCTCTTGGAAAGTTTTAACCTGAGCGCAGATTTGAATGCCCCTTTTAGTACGAAATGTTACAAACTGTGTATTCTCATGGACAAGGTAATTATAAAATTGTTGAAAAACGTCTTGTCCTGTTTGGAGCAAGTTTCTTCGCAATATCCTTTCAAACCTCCGTTGAAAAGTTTCTTTTTAAAAAATGATAAACAAATTTTGTGGAATGCCGACACTAGTCTCTATGCGTGGTCATGTGTTACTCTGACGGCAGAACAGTACGAATACATGAGTAAAAAGGCACCAATAAATAACCGATTTAGCATTAAACTGTTTCAAAATCCTTTAAAAGTTTACTTGATGCTTTTGGACATTGAAAAAAAGTTTAGAAAATGCTACATGTCCCCGATGAAACTTTTAGTTTTGTCTTTAGTTATGGCACCTTTTTTGGAAATTGGAATGATTGATTTTTTTTCAAATCTGTGTAGGCTAAAAATTGTTCAAGAATGCCACGTTATTAATGTGAAATATTCTTGTAGTGAGTATCAAAAAACCGTAAACAGCAATTTCTTGTTAGACTCAAATTTGATTTCTAGCGTCGAAAATGTCAACCAACTTGCACTAAACAAGGAATCTAAACAGGAAAAAAACGATCTGTTGGTGGAATATCACATTTGGATAGAGGCTGGAAGAGCTCTTTTGAAAGAAGGTCTTTTTTTCCAATCCGGTCGATTATTTGAAGAATCAAACAACTTGGCCCACAAATACAATGACGTGAAATACATTTCCATCTCTCTGAAAAATCTTGCTCGACATTCCTTTATCACTGGACATTACGGAAAATGTATACGATATTCAAAAAGAGCCTTGTTAGGATATAAAGGTGATCCGAAATACACCTTTAGCGTGCTAAAACATCACGTGTCCGCTTTTAAAAAGGAAGTGAACATCAACGATAACTATAAACGAGCTTTTGCATTGTTGAACAATGCTCAAATAAAGATGCGGAATGATTTAAAACTTTTAGTTTCTAAATTTCCAGAATTTAACACCAAACTCGGAAAACTGAAATACATAATTTTATGTATAGAAATTGAAATTTGTCTTTTACACGTGAGTGCTTCACGAGATGCCAGTAATGTTGATTTTGCCTTTTTATCTAAAAGCGATCCTACAAGTACTGAAATAACTAGAAAGAAATTTTTCATAAACAGTATGGTTATTTTGAGTAGCAAGTGTTGGCAACTTCTGGAAATTAACCATTTCAACAAGTTTGTACAAGTTGTCAACATTATCAACAGATTCATCGACGATATTGAGAGTCGAATAAATTCTTTAGAAAATATTGAACATGGGAATAATAATATGCTCCATTTCAACAGAGAGGAGCATGTGGAAATTGTTGCGAAATTTTCAGGTCCTTTGACTAGACAGTGTATTGATATTTTACACAAAATTATGGTCAATTTTATTTGTTATCGTTCAGGCAGTGTCTGTTTTAATTTTGAAGATGGACAGTGCGACATGAATGGTGAAATTTTTAGTCTTTATTCCAGTTTTAAGAGGGCTGATATTGTATATAGTTTGTTATTGGATAAGAATGTGGAGAATAAAGAAGAAATGAAAAGATTGTGCAAGGATGAGTTGTTGCAGAGGAAGGATTCTGTAGCTCTGGCTGTTGCGGAGTTTACAAAGCTTGATGAGAGAATGTGGAGTGAGGAATGGGTTAAAAGGAGAAATTTTGTCTTTTTTAGGGAAAATTCCATGTGTATATTGACAATGTTGAATGTATTGGATTCTAACACGTGGAATCGCAATATGGAAGGAGTTGTGCAACTTTTAATGGGGTATTTTAAAATCATCAACACATTTTTCTGATATTAGTATTCAGTTGATTCAAATAATAAATTTTCAGATTATTTTTGTCTATAAAACATCAAAATAAGCTACTTTTTAAAATTTTTTAATAATGGCATAATACTTTGCTCAAATTATTATTTTTAGTTTCATCAATTCTTCAAACTCCATACTCTTGAATGAAAACTGGAATTTTCTACAACATTTGGACAAGTTATATAATACGGAAAGATTACAATCTCCAAAATCAGATTCAAATTCAATCAACTCTCAAATCTTCCACAATGAACCTCCAGACAATATTGTTACTGTAACACCTTCTCAAAAAAGCCGCTATCGAAAATTCATTCATGAAAAAAAGTGCAAACTAACGCAGTTTTTAAACGTTAGCGGTCAAATAACTGATATTTTTGGAGAATTGCTGGTAACGTATATTAAAAACGATACGTGGTCTCAAGTTGACATTTTTCAAATATGCGACATTGCCATATCTTTACTGGGACAATACGACTCTGAAACAACAAGCAAATTATTATTAATTTACCAAAGTTTAAAGACTTTTCATTATGCGAGAGAAAATATTTTAAAAACAGTATTTACAGATTCTTCATTGTCCAAACCTGCAGCGTTGTATCTGGCTATAAAATATTCAATAGAAAGGGTAAAAAGTAACTATACAACTCCTAGTCCCATTCATGTTTACATAAACCAACAATTAAAAACCTGTAACACTGCATGGAGGAGAAGTTCATCAAATACAAACATGATTACGTTTGGAAAAGAATTTTCGGGAAATTATAAATTTACCTTGTTGAGCACCTGCAAAACTTCAAATGATTTCTACTTTTGTCAATTTACACCCTTTGTCAAAAATGTCCCTCAAAATTCAAACTCGCTTACAACAGGGGTGCTCAATACCAAGAGCAAGTTGAGTACTGCCATGTTTAGTGTAAATGACCCACTAGCATCACTTGTTCAACAAGTGGCCAAAAGTTTCAAAAGTAACGCAAATTGTCCCTCTATTAATTTCCAACACGTTGTATATAAAATTGACGTGGATTCAATTTTAGATCATGATAAAAAATGTAAAGAAGCAGTAGATATAGGAAATGTTGAGACGTTTTTGAATTCTGGAAATGAGCATTATTTAAACATGACGAGTATAAAAAAAATGACGTTGGATTTAGATAAAGAAATGCATGATACTTTTACGAATAACGAATTTTTAAAAGTCACTTTGGATGAAAAGAAAAGTACTTTAGAAAATATTCAAGCCAACATGTTTGAAGAATGTTCTTTGGTTGATGACGAAATTGCATTGTTGGTTAAGTTTAAAAGCGATTATTTTAAAGTTGGAGCAATTTTTTTGAAAGTTAAGAATATGGTAAAAATGTATTTTAAAAATTTGCTGCAACCGATTAATATTTGTCGCTTTTTGACAGCTACGGTTGACAGGTATTTTTTTTAATTAAAATTTTTATGTTTAAAATTAACTAAATAAACTTGTAATTGTAATATAGAGCTTCTTATAATATTCTGATATTGGATCATGTATTTTTTCCTATGCATCTGGAACACATGTTTATTGATAGCTTGGTTGATAGTAGTTTACCTGTGATCAAGGATTTTTGTTATCAATTGTTTATTCATAGGATTACAAGCAACCAACGTAATATTAAGATAAAAAAAAGTTACAAAAATTGATTTACAACTGATAAAATTCTAAATTTTCTAAAAAATATTTTTAAAAAGTTACTAAAATTTATTCACAACAGAAAAGTTCAAAATTTTTAAAACAAATTTTTCAAAAAAACTTAATAAATTGATTTCATTTTAAAAATGATTTTATTAGAACCAGTTGATAACGCTGTTAAAGTTTATTTACCATCGCGAATACCAGAAGGAAGAGAATTTAAAAAGTCCGTAAAAAATGTAAAAAATAATAAATTTAAGATATTTTATAAATATATTATTTAAAATATTAGATTTCTATTGATAAAAATGGTTCAATTGGCAATATAACTGCGGATATTGGAAACGTTAGATGTAAATAAATTTAATTTTAAACATTTAAATTTAAAAAATCTATTTTATCTTATTTTTTCGTTATTCTAGACATTGTGGACCCAAAAAATGAAAATGTAAAAACATCAGAGACATTCAAAGATATCCTCTCTAATACCAACTTAAAAGAAACATCTCCAAAATGGATAGGGTTAATGGGGAAAGATTGTGTGGTTAGTGGCGGATGCTGGGAACACTATATTACAAGTGGTTCTGTTTTGATAATAAATACTCCTGGTAGAATTTTCTCACACATTAAATCTCATCAACTTTACTCTATTCCTTGTACAGACACCCAAATTGCCTTTTTAATGGAGAGGCAAAATTTACCTTATTTAAATATATTATTTATAATTATAACATTATTATTATTATAACAGATGTCCAAATACAAACGCATTTCTCAGTGAATCAAAAAATGATTATGTGATTTCAGAAGAAAAATTGCGACTCGAGTCGACAGTCAATACTGTTTTGGCGTTTAGTTTGATTGGGTGTAATTGTGTAGTTTACAATCAATATTTATACGATGCCGTCGTAAATATGAAGCAAGTTATGAAGATTTTACAAGGTAAACATAATAATAATTATAAAAAAATGTTTAAAGCATATTTTTAAATTATAATTTTGAATACATTTATTAGACACAATGACTAACGAATGTATTGGCAGCGTTATGAACGATTATTACAAGTCTTCGATCAATTTTACAAATATAAATTCCTATTTAAACGAAATGCCAACCATTTTAGCTGAAAAAAAGAGAGTTTCAATGATTTATCCACAAACTGAGGATTCGGAAAAGTCACTAGAATTGGTAAAAATTAGTTATGAAAATGCCCTCATGTTGCTAACGGTAGCATCAAGCTGTGGTTTGCCAAATATCTCTTTAAATTGATATTTGTGAAGCTTTTTGTGTCAATAAAGATTATTATTGCAATACAAATGGTACAATTGAACCAAGAATCTTATTATAATCTTTTTATGGATTTTTTATCGAAATTTTAATTGGAAAGTCTAATGATTAAATATATTTAATATTTTCGAATTGAATCAATAGCAATCTTGCCTGGTACTCTTGTTTTTGTAATTGGACGTAGTAAAATTTCATATTTTTGTAAATAATATATTCTGTTTTTGTTTATGATTTTTATCTTTATTTGTTTTCAAAATTTATATAAATATAAAAAATATTTTACATAATTTTAAATAATTTTTTTAATTATAAATTCAAATGTGTTGATATTAGAACAATTTCAAAAGATTAAACATCAAGATGGAAAAATTGATCGTATTGTTTGTTTTTTTACTTTTCAAAATATACATTGTTTCATCTTGTAACTTGAAGATATTCTGGTTAAACGATCCGGGGTAATTAAAAATAAAAATAAAAATAAATAAATAAATTATTTTTACATTTTTCATTTAAAATACTTTTTAGCTTTGGAACCAACCATTGTAAAAATGTGGGAAAATACCATTACTGCATAGATTATGTAAGAAATATAGAAGGGAAATCCCCCATATTTCATCAATTTGAAAGAATTCAATACA
>JAUZND010001682.1:0-13338 GCA_034780555.1 Coelogynopora nodosa
GGGGGGGTGACGTGAGAATCTACCTTCCATACTACTCACATTTTGTTGAATTACTTTGTTGGCGAATAATATCATTGATGGTAGCAGCCTATATGTGTTTTATTAAAATAGATCTGTTTAACAATTTCAATAAAAACATCATTTTTTGGTAATTAATTTATTATTCAATTTAAATCTAATTAAAACAATAAAAGTATAATCATTATTTTTTTAAGAAAGGTGTTAGTTGAAAATTTTGTAGATTGAAAAAGAACGGAGTCATTTCTTTATACAAGTAGCTATAGAGAAGCTGTTATTGAATATGATAATTTGAATAATTAAATTAAATAATTTGAATATATATATTTTGGTTTTGGGAAGGTATATCTAAATTACAAAATAACGTTCAATTGATAAATATTACATGAATAATTTTCCCATTATTATATGCAAGCATAACAACACACTCGTATAAAATCAAAAATAACTAATACAAAATGTTAGATTTGTGACTACATACGTTATAAAATATATCGAATGATATTTGAATTAATTTATTATCGCATGACAAACTTTCATTTTCATCCATCGTTTATTGTGTTGTTATATTTTTATAGTTGTTCAATATTAAAATACTATGCGTGAAACTAATTCGTTTTACAGTAATATCTTTGACAGTTTTATCGAATCAAATGAAAATTTGCTTGATCGATAATTTTACATTGTATTTTATACGCCTTAGATAAGGTAAAAATTTCATTGTATACACTTTTTTATACTATGTCAAAAAATATTATTCGGTGTGTTCTGTTTTTTGATGCCGCGTATAAAAATAAATGGTTCTAGGCATTTTCTTGTGAACAAAATAAATACCCAACTGTTCAAACCTTTTTCAACTAATTGGATATGGAGCGACATGAGTTTTACTTATTCTGGATAATTACAATATCAAAACCAGTAGGCCTACCCTGCGCATTCTCGGAGGCAGCTATTGGAATCCCCCCTAGAGAAATAATTTCCTTTCAGACTGAGTATAGGGCCCAGTGCTGTTTTGACGGAATACTTCACTTTAATGATGCCTGCCACTTGTTGAAGATGGCGAGCAATATGTTGATTGTTCTATGGAACTGTTCAGTTTTTTGTTTATCATTCCCTGAAATTATTTATTCGCCTTCTATCTCAGACAGGCGTTTTTGTAAAGAAACTGAGAAGTGTACTCCTGAATTGAGTGAAGCAGAAAATTACGGTATTTTAATGGGCTGTTTAGATTTATTCTGGTTTCAAATAGTTCTTGTTTTTATCTCTATACTTACAACGTATATAATTATTTCTTTTTATCTATTATAATTGTTAAACAATGTTTTTCTTTCAAATTAGTAAAAAAAATAGTATGCTTATTACGTTTATAATAAACTAAAATATGTCTAGGTATACATACAATATATAAAATACATATTTAATTATCTACAAATACAAAACTGCACATTATTATAAGTATATAGCATACGATGATAACTTACTTTCCAATTCCTGCACATGCAGCAGCATCACTAACCACGGCAGCGTTTTTATAATTTCCCTGCTTTGATATCGATTCTGGACCCCATAAATCTAGGGCAATTACTAATATGGAGAATTGAAGTAAACAAAATAAAACATCATTTCTTAAAGAACAACAAAAAATGCTCTTAATTGTATGATTTGTCATTCGTGAGCAATGTTTATATAATTTGTTTGATTAAATGTTTTTGCAAAATTTGTTTTTATTGATTATGTACTTTTCATTTTGAAAATTATAAATATTCTATTTATAATGCATGGTTATGCGTAAAGTGTAATAATAACAATTGCTATATATACAAATGTACTATACTTGTTTAAATCTATCTGCAGAGCTAGTAATATATACTTTTATATGGAAACAGTTTTGTTTAATTGGATGCTCATTAAATTATTAACTACACGATAGTAAAATAGATTTACTAAATTATTAATCTATAGTAAGAAATAAGGACTTAACCAATAAGTATACATGGATAGCATATCCAGGGAGCGTCATCCAGAACAGACTATCCAAACTTCTGCCTGACAAAGTAAAAATTAAATATCTTACAAAAAAACACATGGAATCTGGTAAAGATGTATTTACTAAAATCATCTCTTCTTTTCAAAGTATAGTTGTCGGAAACAATACCAAATGTTGAAAAAAAGGTTAGTATATATTTAAAAGTATAAGTAATCTTATAATATATTTTATTTAACTTTTTTACGTACATTTAAAGTCTGTTCAATTAATAAGAATATTTCAAAACTGGCTCGGAGAATCCAAGAACAGGGACCTCGGACCCAAATGAAATCTGGGGAGGGGCACAACCTTTAAAATATAAGGCGCATACATATATTCATAAGCTTAGTGACTTGAATACTCGATTAGCAATTAATTTAGAAATGAAAAATTAACCCTTTTTAAATATATACACGATTTTAATCAATAGGCGTCATATGAAAAAACTGGGGGCATGTGCCACTTCGGCTTAGAGGTCCCTGAAGAAATAAAAATATGGATTTATGAAAGATTGTTCTAAAAAGTGAGTGAAAAAGCAATTGACAGATACGACTGTTCATTTACTATTAACATTTTTAAAAACAGAAAAAAACTGTATATAATAATTATACTGCAATTAGACAAATAAAGATTTAATTAATTTAAACAATAAATAATCTTTTTTTAAATTATGGTTTAGAATTCTACAAGATAAACTCGAAATTTTGATAATTAATTGATAATATTGTCTAAAAACTTTATATTAAGACCTTGAATAGTATTTCATTTATATAAATCATTGATTTTTTATTCATCAGCAGGCCTCGATAGATCACTTTTTTGTCTAGAAATATAGTATTTTTCTAAAATAAATAAATTCTCCGGAATATCATCACCAGCCAGTACATATATCTAGTGATTATTTATAAAGGTATATTAGTGTAGAAGAATTCTTTGATAATTAACAATGGAGATGTGGGCGGTAATCTAATAAAAATATATTTGGTTATATTTTCGCTCTCTATATAAGAGCAGGCTTATACATCTGTTAGGATATAAAACATTTTTACATAACAAGTGGGTAGCTAAAGATATTGACATATAACTTCAAAATAAAAGGTTTAGTTTAGTGTATGTACATAATCACGTTGTAACGATATTGAAGGTACCAAAGGATTTTCTAGTTCTGTTTTAAATTTCTTATTTTGACCTCGATTTTTGAAAATAGTAGACACAGCTTTGTGGATGAAAATAAATTGCACATATTTTTCCAAATACTAATATGTCTGATTCTTAATTTCAATCGCTTTATTATTTATACACTAAATTGGGTAACGAATTTTTTCGGCATTAATTAGTCGGATCGTTATGTAAATGATAAATAGTTCATTACAATCGGGAAAATATACACGTTATTGCCGATTTCTCTTTCATTCAAAATTATTATAAAATTAATTAAGAACACCGCCTTATACTCGTAAAACTTCGACCAAATAAATTACGTTAATTATTTCAAACATTTAGGTAGAACAATTTTCACCAGTTTTCTACTAGTAAGTCAAAACAGGTTTTCATTATTGAAGTTACGAGAATGTAAATTTTAAGCTGTAAGTTAGAGGGAAGATTTTTATGCATTCCACCTATGTTCGTGTTGCAGTCAGAAATATTTAATAATATATCAAAATATAAGTAAAGCAATAGTCTTATTGAAATCATTAAACGCGTTGTAATTTATATAATGTATATGACAAACATATTATAATGAAAGAACAATAGAAGCACTTGTGTCCATTTTATATCAAAATATTTTCTAATGTTATTCATGGTAATCTAGCTCCCAAAATTTAATAAGATGAAAAACAAATAGTAAATATTCGTAGTATTGTTTTACTCCATAACATTAAATTAACAAGTAAATAATACAACTAAAGATAGTGGTAAAAAAACTACTGGTATGTAAGGAGGTAAACACTTCTGAAACAATCGTTCAGATGCGGTCAACGCACGGCCCTGCGTCTTGCACTGAATCTCAACGGCAAATACCATGCCGTTTAGATTGTCGCTTATACAACATAATCAATTAGTATAATATATAATACTCAGTATAATATATTAAAACCTGTGTAAATATGACTGTGAATATACTTACATCTAGAGATGGTTGTCGATTTAAACCGAATATACAACGATTTGATTATAAACATACTTGCTATTATTAATAACGCAGTTATAAAGCGGTGTTGACAACACAATTTAAATGATAAGACTCTATTAACCGCTAATCGTAGTATAATACATCTCTCAAAGAGGGAATGGATAAGAATAAATATATGATTCGATTCATTTCAATCTTATAGAATTACAATTTTGAAATCTTACTAAAAAACTTGTAAAAACCTGCTCCTCAGCTATTTATTTGCCATATTTTCTGTAAAATGTTCAAATATTTCAATTCTTTATTCTTATACATTTCAGTTGATTTAAAAATAAATTATATCCTCATTTTCAAGGTTAAAGCAATACAAAAACAATTTCCAAAAATAGCTAAATAAATGTTTGACTTAATTTGACAAAGACTATAACATTACATATGCAGTTACATTGATAATATAATTATGTACACAATATCATATATGTAATCTAAATGTAGTAATTGAAATCAGGACTTCCAGACTTCTGCTCTATAGATGGATACATAAGTGAACAGTTTTAACAGCCTTAGTAACAGTTTTAGTTTGATATAGGTAAAATGAACACTCGTAATATCGTATACTACACATGAATATAATACTCTGACCAAAATAATCAATACTGGTGCGTAGTGCCGTTGGTTCGACGATCGAATTCATCTTTCAGTTTGTTCTCGGTTAATGTGAGCCGTTGTTCAAGGATAGACACCGTCTGAATAGGAGAAACAATTAAATGATTACGTTGGGTCTATCTAGTTAAAATGTTAATTTAATTTGTATTAACCCACAAGCGCGTGGGAGGGGGAGTGTACCACCATAACCTACTAGCTCTCATTTTATACTATCACAAAAACAACAGGAAAATTATTAAAAGAGTAGCATAACTTGTAAATAAATAGAATTAAAACAAAATATGTGAACAGAAAAAAATACATACAATATACCATCAAAATACAAAACATCGTGTTTTCAAAATTAACTCTGACAATATTACAGAGAACTTAGTCTCTAACTAAATCGCAAAAAAACCTTAAATAACCCGAACTAATTTACCACTATGTCCCAAACATAACTTCTTACCAACAAAATTAAACTTCTAGTTATTACTTTCAGATTAAACAATAAATGGAAAATTCACCACAACAACTGTCTAAATATCTTAAAAATAAACATTTTCAACTGCATCCCACCATTCAAACCATGAAGATTAATTAGAACAGACCAAGAAACTGTTTTAAAAACACACACATGCTCCATACATCAACTAAATGTTATAAGTTATAAACCTTTATATAAAGCTCGTTCATCTTATAGACGAAATTATTTCTTCCGCAAAAATACAATTTTATATCATTTCATCATTTAAATGTTCCACTCTTGTATTGTCACATCTGTATTACTATCCCCATGTAATGTACATTATTATACTTTTCTAACAGTTATTTTCAGTATACACAATAATAGCATAACTGACTTCACCTGTGTAAGAATATCCAGTTGGCCGACAATATGCTCCAACGTGGTTGCTATGCTGGGCGGAACGGGCTGTGTTTCTTGTTGCGCGGTGTACCTGTCCCCCGAATCCTTGGAGTCCTGCTGTAAAATAAAATTCGGAGATTTTAGCTACTCAAAGGACGTGTCGGTAAATAAATTAATTAGATGTACCAACCGTAATAAAATATTAATATCTTAAGTTTTACATTATTGGAAAACAATTCAAGCATTTGAAAGCACAAACAAAATAATAAATATAAAATTGGTAACAAATCCCACAATAACGCATGCCTTGAAAAACACACTCATGTTTGGAAGCTGATAAAATGAAACTAGAAAGCATTAGTACCTTAATCCATAATGTACAATTGAATATTATATATATTCTCGGCAACTCAACTATACTTACTGCTTCAATAACGGATTATCAATATTTTCAATTAATTAAGAATCGAAGATACTTAGATTGTAAACGTTCAAAGAATAATTAAATAAAAAGCGGTAATAATTAAAAGAACTATTCTATTCCCTGTTATATTTTGAACAATTGCATATTTATACAGAGATAAACTGTATCGAAAATGTTCAGTCTAATGTTCTAGTCTTTTTATTACTTTAGATATTTGTTAGGGGTATGGAGAACTGTTATAATGGAATTTTAATAATAAAGTGTTAAAATGTTTAGAAGTTTTTAAAAATATTTGCAATTGAACGCGAAGTTTGTTGTTAAATGTAGGTTTATAGTTAGTAAACTAAGGTTTGTGTAAAATGTCCACTCGAGTTCCCGTGTGTATATGCACAAGTGTTCCAAGCGACCTTGAAGAGTAGACTGAGAGACAGACAGAAAGGACAGCTCACCTTGCCAGCAGTGGAAGCGAAAAGCGGCACCCCGACATCGGTGACCGGGGTCGGCTTGTCTCGCTGCATGTTGTACAGGTCCTGTCGGTGCTGGTCGACACCTCCTTCCTGGTGCTGGTGCACACTGAGCGAAGGCGCTCCTCCCGCCGTCACCCGCCGCCCCCCACCCCCTCCCCCACCGCCAGCCCCGACTGTCGCGGGACCGTTGTTCAGGTCGTGGACACGCAACTCCCGACGCATACGGGTGGCACCAGCTGCAGTCCCCCCACCGTTGCTAGGGCCACAGCCATTCCCATGACGACCGTCACCAGGAATGCCGCCTCCGCCAGTGCCGCTCGAGGTACGATTTCTGTTGGCGGTGGGTGCAGGGCCTGCTAGCGGTTCGTCACCGGCATCAAAATTTGTCTTCCAGAAGAACACCTGAATGTGACAAAGGAAAGGTTGGAATTTCTGCTTAAGATTAATGACATTAAAATTTAAAGCAATAAGAAAACAAAATATTTTGGATAAGGCCGATATTTTATCCCATGAATTTATGAAAACTAAATTAAACAAAACGGTAATTATATAACTTTTAGAAATGGGATGTTAAACAAACTGCCTGAATAATCATTTTATTATATAACATTACAAAAAATTTCAATCGCTTTCCAAACGCTATTAATTGTCTTTTATCTCAAAAACATAAAAATTTAAAGCTGAATTAAAATTAGATAGCTGTCGCCAAGTAATTAACATTTCTGCCATCAATCCTGAAGGTATAAATGAGTTCAATTCCCATTCAAATTCTCTTCAATTTATCGTATTGTTTGGTTTAGCATATAAAAATCCTTTCAATTAATGGTTCATATAATTTCCCATGCTGATGTTATTTGACAAATCCTGATTACATTCTTCCTAAGATAACATTTGATTTATAAGAGTAAACCAAATTGCCATCTTAAATTGTAGAAACAAACAAAACACTTGCCATATTCTTACCACAGAACTTCTAGGAACTTTTACAAACAACGTCAACCACACCATAGAATATTTGGTATACAACCCCGTCAACAACCCAACACCTAAGATAAACGTCATAAAAACACATCACGATTTTCTCGCACGAACACCGTAAAAAATCTTATTTCAGCTTTAATGTTTTGCTCAACACAAAGCCCAGCCGTCATCTTAGAAGGCTCATGCCCATATTCCGTCTCAGTAACATCTGGGTATCCACAAGGCACAGTCTTAGATCCCTTGCTTTTCTTAGTACAT
Source organism: Coelogynopora nodosa (assembly GCA_034780555.1). Classification (NCBI taxonomy): domain Eukaryota; kingdom Metazoa; phylum Platyhelminthes; order Proseriata; family Coelogynoporidae; genus Coelogynopora; species Coelogynopora nodosa. Next base: position 7,822 of record JAUZND010001682.1, read on the forward strand.
TAATGACCTAACAAAGTGTGTTATATCGACTACTAGATTATTTGCAGATGACAGTCTGGTCTACAGAACCATAACATCGACCCGATAATGCAGTTGCTCTCCAAAGTGATCTCGACAAGCTGCAACTATGGCAGGACACATGGCAAATAACGCAGAATGTGAAGTTATTCGCTTTACAATCAAGAAGGCGCCATTAATCACCAACTACTCGATGGAACAGTCATACAGGTAAGGTTGTCATGAAGGTAAAACAAAATCTAGCCTTTGTCATGCGTAACACATATCATGGCTGGTTTAAAGTCAAATGCTACACCTAACTCATTCGGCCAATGTTGGAGTACGCCACAACAGCCTGGGACCCGCATACATGTCATGATGATGTTTCGTGTAGCATAACAATTCCCTTTACAAACTTGCAACACCACACAGCGCTACTTCTCGATTTCATGTCACAAAATCGAAAATCAACGCACATCTCTACTCGTTTTCAAACTCTACAATCAAAGCCTGGAATGCCCAGCCACCAGAATTTATGCAGATAACAATGGTGGATGTTTTCAAATACAAGCTCGATAATACTCCATTGGAAGAAGAAGAAGCAGAACACCAAATACATGCCCAGCCTGTGGTTGCCAAATATACCACATGATATCACAACAAGTATTAACCGACAGCACTCTGACAGACCTGGGCATCAGCATCGCCGCTAGCGAAGTACTCCCCGTTGGTTGCGAAGGAGCAGGCGGAGACGGGGCACTCGTGGCCGTGAAGGGTGTAAACCAGGCGGCCCTCCAGCAGGTCGTACACCTTGAGCAGTTCGTCATCAGAGGAGGAGAGCAGGAAATTCCCGTTGGCGTGGAAGCTCACCTTGTTCACCGCCTTGTCGTGCGCTACACGCAAAGGAGGGAAATTTGCTTCGATTAGAAATTTGTTTAATTTTTGCTGTTAAAAAAATAATATGGTTTAAATGGTATATAGAAGTCTGTTATTTTCGTGATAAATTTCAAATATTTTCCAATATACAACTAAATTTTTTAATAGTTATAATAATTTACTGTGTCATTTTGATCGTTTCGAGATTTGGACACACAAATTTTAAATAGTTTTTCTGGACAAGAAGCGCGAAAATGTTAAATAAATGAAAAATTTTATATTTATTACCGACTAGTTGGCTATATCGATATAACATAAAACAACTACTGAATCAAAATTACAATCAATATAAAAAGTGGATCGGGAAAAGTAAAAGCAATATAAAAACAGTTTTTTTGCTTTTACTCTGGCATGTGAATAAATTTATCAAAATGCGTCAAATATTTTATCAAGAACATAAAAAAATCCAACAGCTATTTATAGTTAACATAGTTGTAAAAATTAAGGATTTGATCAGATGCAATGTCAAAACATTAAAATTAACATCCGATCCAAACAATAAAGTGAATGTTGATAAAAAATGTCACATAGAGAAAACATAAAAATTTTAAACTGAGATATTATATACCACATATCTGACGATATCAAGTATTACCACTAAGTACTGGACCCCAAAAATATAATGAACATACTCAAACAAACAATTAAATTACATTATTAGACAAATTTAACTTTCCGCTATTTTTAGATTTATAATGTTGGCTTTTTTAAAGAAAAAATGGTTTTTCAGGTAGCCTGTAATAATGTTCCACCAAGTGGCGGACATGTATGAACAGCGGAATCAAAGTAATTGACTGAAGCGCTCACCCCGATAGTGCTGCAGCATCTTGTTCATCCGAATATCCCAGAGTTTGACAGTGGCATCCGTGCTGCCCACGGCGATACAGGTGGCGTTTGGATGGAACTCGAGATGGTTGACATAGCCGCCGTGCTCGGCGAAGGTGTAGATGCACTCCTGGTTGTGCTTGTCCCACACCTTCACCGTCTTGTCGTCCGACCCGGAAGCTATCATACGACCGTCCGACGAGAATCTGTACACGACACCCGCCCAGAGCGCAGAGTCACGGAGGGGGGGGGGGGCAGCGGTGTGTTTAGATAGTCGCAGGTAACAGCGAAATATTTTAATGAAAGCAAATACAGCGTTTCATATTATATTAATAAATTCACAAGATTCAACGACATTTCTATTAATAAATTAATATAAATAAATGAATAATATTAAATCATACATAAATTAAATGTATTACTATCAAGTAAAACCAAGGCGTTATCAATAATACAATATTAATACTTCTATGATATTAATATTACAAAGAATATTTTTTAATAATATCAGTCCAAGGGCGCACGAATGAATGCTGCAATTGTACAAACGGTTATAATAATTCAAAATAAAAGCATATAAAAAAGATCTACTATAAAAATCCTCAGGGAAAACATAACAGAGAATGGGGTATAAAAGAGTGCAAAATATGCATATCAATCTATTGTACATGTCTTACTAGGTGGTTTTCTAAGTCCATATCATTTACTTTTCCTCTTACTTTATACTTCATTATTGTATATCTTTTACTTTTGATACTTTAATTCAATATATTATTAATTATATTATCACAGCATCATTATATATTACATAAATAATTATCCAATGCTTAATTGAACTATTCTGTGTCCATTTCTGCGGTGAATATATTATCCATTCGTTTTATAACAAAAAGTGATAAATAAAACAAAGTATAAAAAAACCTTCAATTAAAAAAAGTTAGATTCGTTTTATAATAAAATGTGATAAATAAAACAAAGTATAAAACAACCTTCAATTAAAAAAAGTTAGATTTTTATTATTTACTATAAACCATAAACATGCCCCTTTGTAGATAGACGAAAGCAGAGGCCTTTGCTAATAATAATTTAAAAAAATATTGAAATAATGGACTTCTTTTTAACAGTGTTATTACTGTAATATTTAAATACCAGCTAATATTCCCTAAAGTATATATTTGTATGAAATGATATGACAAAACGAACAGTTCAAAAATTGCCTAAGGTATAACGAAATAGAAAAATAAGTCGAATTTGCTTAATTTAAATAAATATTGTATGTTTATAATGTCAAATCACACACACATATTTATATGACCAAAAAGTAAACAGTTGCCGTTGGAATTTGAAAAAAATATTTAAACATAAATTTTAACATCATTGAAATCAAGAATATTATTAGTAGGGCATATCAGAGAAAATGTGATAAGATGAGCAGCTTAGATATCCCGGCTTGCAAAAGAAAAACATCCTAAATTATACATAATAATTATGAACACTTTTTATATAATAAATTAAATATTAGTTAAACATAATGTAAAATATTAAGGTAAACAAAACTAACGGCTATTTCGCCAAAGAGTATTTACAAAAAAGAAAAGGATGTAATATAATTAACATAATATTCCCAAACAGATTAACATATTATTCTGAAAATATGGGGGAAATTTCGGGCAATTAAGAACGGAACATGTGTAACTTTAGTGGAATAAAATTATAGAAATGAAATACCAATTGACTACAAATAGCTTACATTCCTTCACTGCATTTAAAGAATTCACTATTAATGAAAACAATTATTGAGGCAATTTTTTATACATAAATATTCAAGAATTAACCAGAATAATCTTTAATTCTCCACAACTAATATTAATTCCTCTTTGAATTCTGAAATATGACTGTCAGAAAATAAACTCACCTGGCACATCGAACCCAATTGACATGTTGATTCAGTGAGAAGAGAAACTTTTGGCGATGCATGGCCCAAACCTGTAAATACACAGTAAAAAACAAACTCACATACATATATAACATTGTTACAAATTACTAGGGCTAACAGTTAGCTACTTTTATGATGAAGTTTAATAATTTTATTTCGTCCCGACGACATGCTGGTTTCATGTACAGCATGCTACCATGAGTTGGTGCCCTATCAGATTAAATATGTTAAAATGACAAATAGCTATAACTTTAAATTAAATAATATTTAAATAATTAATAAATGAACATTACAAATTATGTCACAATCACTGGGTGACTTAATCCTTACTTCATTATTAGTAATAGTTACCAAGTAGAGATATCGTTAACAAAATACATTCCAAGTTCAACATTGATATAAAAATTGATCTCATACCTGCTAATATTAAATCATAGTTTCAGAGAAATAATATTATTAGTTAGATCATTTGCAAAATGTTTTTGAAATATTTTTCGCCATCTATTACATTATTTTATTATTAAATGTATTTGATTCAAGAGTGTATTGTAGAAGTAGAAAATATTAAAAAATATATGTGTTAAAAAATTATTTTGTTTCAAATAAGAATAAAATTAATATCATTATTAATAGTAAACACTAAATTCTTAGTTAATATTTCAAATATCTGTATAATGGGCATATAGTGAGTGTATAACGAGAGCATCCAATTTAGACACAAAATAATAATTTCGATAATGTTTACACCACGTTATCTATTATGTAAGCCTATAACCGGTTTGGCTTAAGAATATTTTTTAAATCAGGTTGCATCATAGCATTATCCTGTGAAAAAGCAATCAATATGATCCCAATTTCAACATATATAATAATAGCACGTTCTAATTAATCAATTTCGAGATAGCCTATTTTTCTCAGGTCGCACTACCACTGCAGGGTTTGTAGGAGTATAAGAAAATCTAATTCTATGACTATTACAAGACTTTATTAAAAAAATACCAATACATTTATTTAGCTGATATTTACAGTAAATATAAATATCACTCAAAAATTTATCCCAACAGCAGTGGTGAGGACATTTTAACGATTCTTTATTTTAGATAATGTTATAAATTCCACCATTGTAGTGCTTTGTTTTGTGAATTTACAGTAACAAAATTGACATTTGAAAACTGAACTTTTCTTATAATTATTTATATATTAATACAACCTTTCTTCTATTCCGATTTATCAACTTCTACTTCGCATCTTTACGTATGTGCATTGTTTGTTTGTCTCTACTTAGTTATTCTCAGTCAGTCATTGTGTTAGTTGTTTTGTTCATTACATGTATCTGAATATTCTCACTTAGATGATAGTTTGTCGATTCTGTGGTTAAATATCAATAATAACTGACTCTTAACCAGTAAACTCCAACATATAAACCACAAAGTACGAACAAACATATTATTCCACAACATTTTCAAAAAGTTTGATAATATTTTAAAATGTCAAACACTTTTTCAATAACATGAATTTCACTTTAAAATCGTAAAATACTTCTACTAACTTAACCGGATACCGCTCAACAGCTCCCCTACCTTGACAGTCTTGTCATCCGAAGCGGTGCACATCTGTGTGTTATCGGCTGAGATGTCAACACTGCGAACGGTGGAGGTGTGCGCCCGGAACACCACCGACTCACCCTTGCTGTGCGGCCGGAGGGGGGGAGGGGTTGATTAGAGAGGGTAGAACTTGACATACTCGGGTATATTGAGCAATGTTGATGCGTTGTACAATAAATTCATAGATATAGACAAATTGTTATATTATTTAATAAATAT